>PISX010006036.1:0-44815 GCA_004024625.1 Mellivora capensis | reverse complement strand
GAAGCAGGCTCCCTGCTGAGCAGAGAGCCCGATGTGGGACTCGATCCCAGGACCCTGAGATCATGACCTGAGCCGAAGGCAGAGGCTCAAACCACTGAGCCACCCAGGCGCCCTAGGTATCTGACTTTTGATCTCAGCTCGGGTCTAGATCTCAGGGTCCTGAGTTGGGCTCCATGCTGGGTGTGGAGCCTACTTAGTAGTAACAATAATGATGATGATAATAATAATAATAATAATAATCAGCCATTAAAAGATGAAACTCTTTAAGAGACAGCAGGATCACAGACTTACCACTGACCGTCCACCCAGATGCTGAGTCCAAACCAAACATCTCCCAAGGAAGGCAGGGACACCTGGGAATTTTAAAAAAATCATCTTAGGTAAAATCTTCAGATTTGTCAAGAGTTGATGGACTTGGGCCAGAAGGCGAACTTTAGCTATAGTGTGTGTGTGTGTGTGTGTGTGTGTGTGTATCCATAATTAAAACCAACCCTCCTAGCTTTTGAATGACCTGAGGCTTAAATCTCTTTTGTTTTTCCTCACTTGCTACATAGACATCTCTGTAAAAGACCTCATTTAATGTGCTAGGACAGTTTTTGTGTAAATATATTCCCCTAAATCTTACCCCAGTAGGCATATTATAGGTGGATGGAGAATGAAAACTAAAAAAAAAAACCTGAAGATGCCAGGCATTGCCACCCATTAGACAATTGAAGTTAAAAATAGATGTGTTCCCGCATCAGCAGATGGATTCATACCCAGAGGACTTGATTCAGGATTCAGCCATGTATGACAGCTCCCTAAATTGAGTTTAGCCAGCACAGACTTAAAATTCATAGTGGCATTAAAATCTTCTATGACAGAAAACTAAAGTCCAGTGATCAAACAAAATATTTTCAATATCCACGTGTTAAAGGGTAAGAATTTGAGATGTATATTTTGGATAATTTTAATATTGGGAAGATGTCTAACACATACGCTTACCTGTTCATGTTTTATATGCTGATATTTGTGACACAGGTCAGCAAGCTATATTTTTATTTGCTGCTTTTAATTACAAAGTAACATTGTGGAAAGAATACAATCAGAATGAAACACCTGTTATGTAATTGGAAAACCGCATTTCCTTTGGGCATTTCACCTGGAGAGATGTCCTAAAAATACACTCCGATTCACACTAGCACTTGACTCTGACAGATACTGGCAAATAGGACCATTAGATTTTTATTTTGGCCAGAAAAAAAAAAAACCAGATTACAGATCTGTGCAGTCAGAACAGAGTACCTTGACAGCAAAGGAAATCACTTTATCAACATAGTGGGTTTTCGCATAATTTTCTAATGGAAATAGTCCTAAAGACAAGAGGACTGACCATTTCGCTTGTCGTTTATTTTATAGTAACAGTGCCTTTTGCACGGGGAGTGTTTAGATAGAAGTGGGTGAGGGTGGAGAGAGGGTGGATATAGCATTTATTAGGTTTAAAAAGAATGTAATAATTGTGGGCGGCAGTCCTCCTCTCGAGGGTTAAAGCCATTTAGCCTCTCCTGCGCGGAGATGCCGTGGATACCGCTGCCTCCTGTTCTTATAGATCCTATCAGGCACGTGACCCAGATATATTTTCCTCAGTGCTGTGAAGCCCGTCGTCTCCCACAGTTTCCTTGCTTGTCTTGTTTCTATGGTAACCCTGCACTCACTGTCCTTGCAGAGAAACCCTCAAGCAGGCAGCAGCTCAGAAGTCCCAGCAGCTTTCGGCATTGCAAGAAGAGAACGTGAAACTTGCTGAGGAGCTGGGGAGAAGCAGGGACGAAGTCACAGGTCATCAGAAGGTCAGTGGGCCTGGTGGGGAGGGTACCTAGCTCTGCCCTGTTCCCGCCCGCTGCCGTTGGCAGGGCGCTTGGAGGTCCCTTGGTGTGGTTGGGTGGCTCCAAATGGGATTCCAAGTTGCCTGTGTGATGTGTCTTTTTGCCTTCAAGTGTGCTGCTGTAGGACTTAGGGTGGGAGTTGACAGATTTTCTTAAAAAAAAAAAAAAAAAACAACAAAAAAAACAAAAAAAAGCCACCAAAAACCCAAAGCCAAAAAAGACCAGTAACAACACGGGGAACTTGCAAGCAAGTAGAAAATACAATCTTTATTAGACAGTCTCATAGCATTGCATTTAAATGGAAAGGAAGGATATCTTCTCCCTACTATTATTGCCTGGATTTCAAAATACTTTTCTCTTAAGGTTCCTTTTTTCTTTCATCAGAACTGGTTTGAAGGAAGCAAATTCCCAGGATAAGGATTTGGTGTGGGGGTTGGCAGACGTTTTTAAATAGAACTCTGCTTTTCTTTAAAAAAAAAATTATTTTAAGCATTTCCTAATGGAACTGTGTATGTATGTGCAATTGTGTGCATTGGTATGTGTTATGTGCTATGTGTTATCCCCAGAATGGACGAGAAGCTCACCACAACCCATTGGCTTCCATATTTAAATCACAAAGATTTGTGATAAGTTCATTAAACACTGAAACAAAACTGATTTTAAAGAATGCCATATCCTGCTTTTTATTCTTTCCGAGTTGAATCCCAGTGCTAAATTGCTCGTCACATCTGGCCTCAGCAGATTCTTAAAATGAGATTTTTAAGAGAATTTTACTGTGTGGTCATTAATTCTTGGTTTATATTTCAAGAGCGTTCCCCCCCCCCCCCCGGCCCCAGAATACTTGGCAAAGGTTAATTCTCACTTAGGATGGAGTAATTTGGGGCAGTTATGTGGAGTACCCATTGATGTGGTGCAGTTTGTGGTGAAAGCACTTTTTGGAGAGTTGATTTCAGACTTTAAAGTCTTTATCATAGTTTCCCACAATATTCTTCACAAAAGAAATGTCACATCTCTCCAGACTCCAGGATGGCGATGACGCTTTTGGTGTAATAGCTCACATTTACTGGCTCTTACTATGTGACAAGCACAAATAAATGACAGCTATCATCTCACTTAATCTTTACAATAATTCTGGAAGATGGCCCTGTCATTATTTCTACTTGTAAAAGAGGGAACAGGAACATGAAGATAGTAATTTGCTTACCCTCGTTTAGGTAATAGTGTCAAGAAATGTTTCCCATCTAATGATTTGGGTCAGGAAAAGTTGACTTAAATGGGGCTACGGTCCTCTCCTTTGGTCAGTATATGAGAAACTGGAGTTCATGAAAATAGAAGCCCTTTGACCAGATGAGGTCCTTTTTTTCCTGGCACAGACTAGAGCATCTAAACATATGGTAGCTATCTCGGTGTGTCTGTAAGTTCTTGCAGGAGAAGGATCTCTGAGAGGGGCGTCTCACTTGACCTCCTGGATCATGTCTGGTAGAGAGAGCACATTCCATACGTGGGAGGAACAGAGAGATCATCCCTTCCTCTCATGTTGTGACCTTAACTGGGCTGTTGATTACATTCCTTGCTTCTGTCACTCAGAACCGGAAAGTAGGGGGAAGGAGACATCATGCTTCCTCTGGCAGAGCTTTGCAGGGCTTGCTGCCTCCCATGCTCTTTCTTCCCTTTTGCATGTTGGCATTTGAATTGCCTTCCTTTGGAAAAGGATTTGAAAGTCAATGGCTTCGACGGGTGTTACCGGATAGGTGTGCAAAGATCAACTACGAAAAGTGACTTCCCTTTAAAGGACAGATTGTTAGGCCCTTCGTAGTTCTGTGTTTTACTCCGAGGAGAAATAAATGGGCATAAACTCAATAATAGGCTTCAGTGGTAGAGCTTGTTAACAAGGATATTGATCACCAAGGAGGACTAGGGTAATTCTTCCCTTGAAATAAATAACTACAAATATAAATATTTTATACACACACACACACACACATAATGTCTGTGTTTTTCATTTCAAAAATAGTGGAGAGACTCAACCGTCCAAAATAATTTAGAAGCAGCCTTAGTCTACAGAAGACTGATTAATTCACTGGCTCTGTTACTCTTACTGTGTAATCTCCAGGAATTTAGAGTACTGCTTACTTCCATAAAATTACAAATTTCACTCTATTACTTACTGTAGTCAAGCCGAGTTATTGATCAGCTATGTACAGAAATATACTACAGAGCCACCATGTTTGGCAGAAACCCTGCTTTTAGAAAAAAGAAAGAATTTGAATTGTCTGACTGTGGGATCATTACATTCTAAACTTAAGACAGTGGAGAGGAGGCTGACAGGGCATGGGTTAAATATTGACCCAGAACCTGAGTTCTATCCTGATTCCTTTTATTAGTAGCATCGTAATTCACTGAACATTTATCGAGAGGGCGGCTTTGTCTGTTTCACACTCATCACAACATACCTCTGAGATAGGAAGGTTTTTTGTAGATACGCTGAGGCTCAAAAGTGGACCAGTTTGCTAAGGACACTGCTAGGCAGTGAAGCCAAGACCTACACGCCTATCAGACTAACTCGGGGGCCTGTACCCTGCTCCCATTCTATACAGAGACTAAAACTTACTTCTACTTATTTCAAAATTATTATTGTTATGGATAAAAAAGAAAAAACCTTATGAGCTAGGAATGTGGTAGGTGGGGGTCAAGCAATGCTATAGAAATGTACTCTCGGTTTATTGGTTTGTTGTTGGGTTTTTTTTGCCTCTTTTTTTTTTTTTTTTTTTTTTTTTGGTGCTTAGAAAGCCCAAGACACCCCAGAATCTGTGTGAATCTTCAGCATCTCACTGGGATTAGTTCCTTCAATATGAGGGCTGTTTGATTTCCTGTTTGTCCATTGGATGGGAGCTCATTTATCAAAATAAGAGAATCCCTTCCTTCCTGAGACAGTGATTTTATAGAACCTACTCTCTTTTTATCAATTTAAAAAGATGTAGGATATTCTGAGATGAGGAGAGCTGATAATGAGCAGGGCTGGTTGGGAGTTGGGAGTTGGTTGGGAGTGATGTTAGTTTCCACTTTTAGAGAGGAATTCTCATTTGCCTTGATTGACTGGTGGGCATCGTGCGCCCCTGGGTGAAGTAGTAGTGTATCTTGGAGTAGGAAGGACTCCGCTGTTCCTCGTCCTCTGGAACAGAGCTGGTAAAACCGAAACAAAACCCACATGTGTGCCTTCTTTTTCTCTGCTCTCCCTAGCAGATATTGTCCTTTCCAAAGGAAATTGTGGGAGTTGCCTTTCCCGAGTGGGGTACTTACCTTGGGGGTGGGGAGGGGAGCAAAAATCAGGATCAGCTGGGATCGTGAGAGGCTTGCTATATCTGGCGTCAACAGTGACAGAAATCTTTATGGACGGTCACAGAGTTCTCTGTCTTTGAAAAAGGAACATACTAGATTGAACTGTATGAAACTGCTCGTCTTGCAATTTCATATTGTTCAGCCTCGTGGTTAACGTAACTTACCTCTCCTTGATAACTGACGGTTATGAGGATTGTCCTAATTCTGTGATTGACGCTGACTGTTGGCTTTCACCTTCACTTTCCTGCCTGATGGCCTGACTGGTCTCATGTTGCTTTAGGGCGTGCGTGCATGCGCGTGTGCGTGTAAGTACATGTAAAAAGCTTTACTCTTTCAGCCACTTTACAGTGTACGATTCAGTGGCATTTGGTGTGTTCCCCATGCAGTGCGGTCATCACGTCTGTCTAGTTCCAGAACATTTTCATCACCCAAAAAGGAGACCCCCCCCTACCCGTTGAAGCAGTCACTTGCCATCACTCCCTCCTAACCCTGGCAACCGCTAATCTATGTGTTGTCTCTGTGGGTTTTTGCCTTTTCTGGATGTTTCCTATCAGTGGACTCCTAGAGCATGTGACCCTTTGTGACCAGCATCTTTTTCTCAACGCCCTGTTCTCGGGGTTCTTGGTGTTGTAGCAGGTGTCAGGGCTGAATAGTATTTTTTGGATGCTGGTACCACATATCATTTGTGCACCCGCTTTGGGTGTTTCAGGTCTCCTTTCTCCATTCCGACTGTCACTGTCCCTCCTGAAGTCTGCATCCCTGCCGGTGGCCAAGATGTCTGTTGGCCCCTTTGGATTTTCTGTGGGTTGGGAAATCCTCCTAATTCTCTTAAAAGTGGCTTTCTCTCTCTCTCTCTCTCTTTTTAGGTTTATTTATTTATTTTAGAGGGAGCGGGGCAGCAGGGCAGAGGGAGAGAGAATCTCAGGCAGACTCCCCGCCAGGCACAGAGCCCCACGTGGGGCTCCGTCTCACAGCCCCGGGATCGTGACCTGACCTGAGCTAAAACGGAGAGTCGGATGCTCAGCTGCCTGCTCCGCCCAGGCGCCCCTTGAAAGTGGTTCTAGATCTTGCCATACTGTTCACACTTACAGCCCAATCTTCTTTTCTTTTCTTCCAAACTTTTCAAAGGAGTAATATTTACTGCCTTTAATCACCTCCCATTTTCTTCCCAGTCCCTCGCAGTCCGCTTTTCGCCACACCAGTGCACTACTGAAATGACTCTTGCTTGACTCATCACTTACCTAGTGATGGCACAAGTGCGTGGCTTCCTTTCCATCCTCTGTGAACATTTGGTATCACCACCTACATTCTTGACTCTCCTCTTTTTACACCTTCCACGCTGTTGGCTCATGTTTCTCCTGCCACACCTGGTCAGCTGCTGTTCCCATGTCCACTCTGACAGCTCTTCTGCCCCCGTCCCCACGTGGGCACTTCTCCAGGCTCAGGGCTAGCCGCTTCCTGCTCTGTGTTCAGGTAGCAGTCTCCGCGGTTCTCCATCACACGCACAACACTGTGTTGTGGCTGTTTCTCATGCTTCTCCCCACACAGGCTGTGATGTGAGATGGTGGGAACCACAGTGCATGGTACGCAGGTTCGAATGAATGAGTGAGTGATTAGATGCATACCCCGTTTCAAGCCAGGGCCTCATGATACAGAAACCTTGACTACTCTTTCTTTCTTTTTTTTTTTTTTTTTTTTTTGGTTTTTTTTTTTTTTTAATTTATTTATTTGTCAGAGAGAGAGGGAGAGAGAGCGAGCAAGCACAGGCAGACAGAGTGCCAAGCAGAGGCAGAGGGAGAAGCAGGCTCCCTGCCAAGCAAGGAGCCCGATGTGGGACTCGATCCCAGGATGCTGGGATCATGACCTGAGCCGAAGGCAGCCGCTTAACCAACTGAGCCACCCAGGCGTCCCTTGACGACTCTTTCTACTTTTTTTTTTACATGATTGCAGTTCCTTCCAGTGTCACAGAGAGTTGTGCTTGCCGGAAGCCTAATCACCAAACAAGCGGGTCACGTGCCCTCTGTGGATACTGGAAGCATACGGGGCAAAATGAGGCAGGGTCATGTTGTCTCAAGATTAATGGAAATGATACAGAGCAGTATTTCCTATGATAGAGAATACTAAAAGTAATCATAACAATATAAGTTCTTCTACAGAAATAGCCACCTGAAATAGTTACTTCTGAAATGTCTGAGACATCATTTCCTGTGTATTCCTCCTTGTAAGGATTGCAGATACACTGAACTGTCACTATGGGGACAGTGTTGATTTCTTCCCCCAGCCCCATTCCCAGTTATTTGCCAAATGAGGTTACAGTTGATTTGTAGAAACTGGACAGGGATTAGACCTCAATAAGTGCTTTATCAACACTTGTACAGCAAACGCAGTCTGCAGAAAATTGGGGTTACCATCTAGATTGACTTTTGAATAATTGCCTGCAAATGTTAAATAAGCCTGGATTCGCAGATGTGATTGTTGAGAAACGGAACACTGTTTTTAAGTAAACTCTGCTGCCCAGCATGGGGCTCTAACTCCTGACCCCAACATCAAGAGTCACATGTTCTACCAACTGAGCCCGCCGGGTGCCCCAAGGCAACACTGTTTTTACCTTGTCATAGTTTATTTTGGAAGACAGTGTACATTAGCCATTGTAATTTTAATCTGGGCTCGGAGACTTCTGAGTGGGTAGGGCTGAGTGAAACTGATCACAGAATCTTTCTTCCTCAATACCTAATGAAGTGAACACTTACTCTTCTGGTTATTTAAAAAAAAAAATGTCTCCAGGAAAATCGAGCAAAGCCAATGGGCCTCATGCTGTAAATATTAAAAATGACAACCAAGAGAAGGAACATGACTGTGGTTTGACTCTTTTGACACTGTTCCCAGTGGTAAGAGAAAAGAAAACGTGTAGCAAAATCCTGATAATTTTTTATTTTTTAGGGTGGGATGGAGAGAGAGAGACAGAGGCAGAGAGATAGAGAGACAGGGTGGAGGGGCAGAGGGAGAGAGAGAATCCCAGGCAGGCCCCATGCCCAGCCCAAAGCCTGATGTGGGGCTCAGTCCCACAACCTTGAGACCATGACCTAAGCCAAAATCAAGAGTTGAACACTCAACTGAGCCACACAGGTGCCCCAGAATCCTGAGAATTTTTACTCTGCTTCTCCTCATCCTTATGCCAAACCCAGTTTAGGGAAAATTAGATTGAAGAGGTGTGAATAGTCATCCTGGAAGAAAAATCACAGAAGAATCTTTGAGGCTAGAAGTTCTCTTTGACCATCTCAGGATTCTACCAGTGGCAGGAAGAACTGCTGGTTGTCATTTTCCATAGCTAGTCAACAAAGAGTGGCTTAAGTAAAAGGAAGAGGAGGGGCGGTTCCTATCAAATAATAAGTCCTCAGGTGGGCAGTCCAGCTGAGTTCTCAAGAATGTCCTCAGGAACCCTGCCCTTCCTTTCTGCTCTCCTGTTGCCCTTAGCGTGGACCTTGGTCATGAGGGCTCTTGTACCTCCAGGGATTGCAAAACTTTCCAGGAGGAAGTCCGGGAGGGACAAAGTGGGGAAAGGCAGAAAGGCCTTCTCTTTACATGGTTTTGTCTTTTAATTTGGAGAGGAAAATTCCGATCTCTGTAATAGTGTCGTGTAACCACCTCCAGCCATAAATGAGGCTGCATTCCCCTCTCTGGGAAGGAAGGCAGCAGAGGAGGTGAGACTAAATGATGAAAAAGACAATTTTGTAGTATCTGCCCGAGACTGAAGCCTGAAGACATGTTCCTGCAGCAATGGGATCCCCTTTGTTCAGAGGGGGCGCTAAAGGGAAAATCCACGAAGGAGACCTCCAACAGACTGTGCATGTCCCCTTAAAAGTACTTCCTCCAGCCTGGTCCTCCAGCCCTCCAGTTATAAAGATGAATGGACGATGTAGCCTGGTTTTCCTGTCGTACCTTGGAGAGGAAGATTAAAGGTCTCAGATAAAGTAGGATGGGTATCAGGGAAAAACGAATTTATATTACATGTGAACAAATGGAAGGTCTAGGTAGAGCTGCCTGTAGTAAGATGAACCCTTGAATGCCTTTTGTACCAAAAGAAGAAAAAAAAAAAAAAGAAACACAGGAATCCAAAGAGAGATGAGGAATTCAGGCCATGAGAAAGCATTACCCAAAGTGGAATATTGCTTTGTGTTATATAAAAACTTAAGTGACTTAAATAAAACAAGGGTTCAAAGAGATGATGAAATGACACAAGTGGAACAGAAGATGTGAAGAGTTAAGGAACTGAGTGAAGACCAAAACAGCACCGTGTCAGGACTGTGAAATAAGTCAGAAAGGAGCCTAATGAACATTTCTAAACATCTGCAGGAAGGGGTTGAGCTAGTAGTCCCAATAAAGAGGGGAACAAAGATACTGAGGAATTAGAGGGAGGATAATAGCTGTGGAGGACAGAGATAATCCTAATTAGGATAATTAGCATCTCTGCAGTAAGGAATTCAGCATATGTAACAGAAGAAAATGTTAGGAGATACAATAAGGAAATTTTTCCCAAGTAAAGCTGAGTCTGCACACAGGAGGGACAGGGTAGGTTGTATGGAAGCTCAATTAGGGAACCCCTGGGGGTGGTGGTGGTGGTGGTGGTGGTGGAGGATACTGGTGTGAAGCCATTGACACCAAAGCAGACACTGATTATTAATGAAATTCAGAAATCTAGAGGTAATTCTGCCCAGGCAGAAGAGGCTGTTAGGTCCCCCAATAATAGGTCCGTGATCAAAGGAGCGAGACTGATACAAAGCGAAGGTCAAGCAAAGCTTTATTTCGCACCAAGCATCGAGAATCAAACCCACCGGTCAGGGTCACCTCTTACAAAGAGGCGACCCCTCCCTGCCTTACAGACTAACTTTTATAGAGCAAAGGCCATGTGGTTGAGCCTGGCCACACGCAGGTGGCCAATGAGATTGTAACACACAGAGAAAGCTGCACAGTCATGCTAGGTCACACACGGGTGGCTAATTGAATTACAGTTCACCCCGTAGCAGCTATTTGAACTAGCCTATCACCTTGGTCATAATTGGTGCCCAAAGGCAGGGCCCACACTCCTTAGTAGCTAGGGAGACAGTATGGGTGCCCACTGATTGGATGCCTCCACCTGACCCGACTCAACCCTGCATCCTGGCTCTCTTATCTCCACCTGACCTGACCCACCCTTGTATTTGGGCTCTGTTATCTGGGACTGGTCGACCATATTTTACTGGTTTCCTGGACTTGCTTTTAAGTAGGTTCCCTGGGGGGAGGGGCAGGGTCAGTTTAAGTTTTACTGCATAAACAACAAAATGGCTGTTTAATCCAAGATGGAATTGCTCTGGCTAAATAGGCCCTTACAAGGCATATTCCTTATAAAAAGGTTTAAAAAAAAAAAACACAAAACTGATCCACTGGGGCCACATTCAATGCCAGAAAACTGTGCCACACTGTTCCCAAAGTTTTCTAAGGGACAGAAAAAATGATCAGGAATGTCATATCCTAGCAGTTATTTCACAGATAAGAAGACAGGCAGGTGTTTTCAAAAAACATCTGAAAAAACATCATGAAAGAACTTAGAAGCTGTAGCATCTGTGAGTCCTTCTGGAAAGTAAGCCATTTGCTGATAAAATCTGGAGGTGAATCAAAATTCAGGATTTAGCTAAAGAGAAATTATGGCAAAAAGGCCTAGTATTGGTGTGAGCACCAAATGCAAATGAGTAGACAATTAAGCTAACAGCTCAGGGAGCTGCGGATACAGAATAGAGTCATGTTTCAACTTGATTTGGAAGTTACTTCAAACTTTGCAAAAAGTTATAAAAAGAGAACACAGAATACTCATATATTGTAAGGAGTTGTTTTTACCTAACCACAGTGCAGTTACCAAATTTGGAAATTTTTAACACTGTTATTTAATGTACAGGCCATATTTCTGTTGAGGCAGTTGTCCCAGTAAATGTCCTTTATAGTTCCCTCCCCACCCCCCATTTGGTACAGGATCCAATACAGGATCATGCATTTCATTCACTTACTCAAGTCTCTTTCATTTTCTTCATCTGGAATGCTTCTGCCATTCTTTGTCTTTTATGAATTGACTTTATTTTTTTAAAAAAGAATAGACCAATGATGTATAAAAGCCTTCATTTTGGGTTTGTGTGATGGTTAATATGATGTTTATGAATTTTTAGCAGGAAGACAATGTGTCCTTCCAAGAGGCATGTCATGTTGCTTTATCCCATTTATTGGTAATGTTAATTTTGATCATTTAGTGGATGTGAGTTTAAAACATTTGCAAGATAAAGCAGGGAAGAAAAAGGAGAAAAACCTAGACAAATATACAGAGAGAATATGACTAACAATACATGAGATGATAAAGTGGAAGAAAGCATCCAGGAATAAAAATCAGAGGGACACCTGGGTGGCTCAGTTGGTTAAAGCGGCTGCCTTCGGCTCAGGTCATGATCCCGGCGTCCTGGGATCGAGTCCCACAGCGGGCTCATACCACAAAAAAACATAATTACGTGAATAATAAATAAACGCACTATATTTTCTTAAAAGTACTATATTTTCCTAGGTGGTACAGTCAGTTGAAAGTCCAACTCTTGGTTTCAACTCAGGTCCTAATCTCACGGTCGTGATCTCAGGGTGGTGAGATCATGCCCCACGTAGGCTCCCTGTTCACCATGGAATCAGCCTGGGTTTCTCCCTCCCTCTACCCCCTACAAGCACACACATACTCTCAAATAAATTTTTTTTTTTTAAAGGGCAAAAAGGCATTTTACTGTCAAGGACAAAACGGGTGTAAAAAACATACAAGTCTGGGACACCTGGGTGGCTCAGTTGGTTAAGTGGCTGCCTTCGGCTCAGGTCAGGATCCCAGCATCCTGGGATCGAGTCCCACATTGGGCTCCTTGCTCGGCGGGGAGCCTGCTTCTCCCTCTGCCTCTGCCTGCCACTCTGCCTGTGCTCGTTCACTCGCTCGCTCTCCCTCTGTCTCTGAAGAATAAATAAATAAAATCTTAAAAAAAAAAATCAGAGACTAGGGGAACCTGGGTGGCTCAGTGGGTTAAAGTCTCTGCTTTCGGCTCAGGTCATGATCTCAGGGTCCTGGGATCGAGCCCCACATCGGGCTCTCTGCTCGGTGGAGAGCCTGCTTCCTCCTCTCTCTCTCTCTCTTTCTCTGCCTGCCTCTTTCCCTCCTTGTGATCTATGTCTGTCAAATAAATAAAATCTTAAAAAAAAAAAAGAGACTAAGTTGACATGTGTGTGCACTGTGTTAAGAGCTACTTCATATGTATTGGGCTCACTCAGTCACAATCCCCCCCCTGTGGCCACACAGTCAGCAGCACTCTTAACAAAGAACCATCATATCTATGTGTATGTGTATTTGAAAATACAAATTGTGTGTGTGTGTGTGTTGTGTGTGTATTTGTGGTTACAACAGATTTTCAGAATATGAGGTTTAATATACAAAAGTCAAATCACTGTTTTATATACCAGCAATGAACAAGTGGAATTTGAAATTGGAAACAATACCATTTATATAAAGCTAAAAGCTTAAGGCTTCACTATAAAGCTATGGTAATCAATACAGTGTGAGATTGAGAAAATAATAGACAAACAGAGCAGTAGAGCAGGGGCTCAGAAATCGATTCACATAAATAGGCAAATGATTTTTGACGAAGGTGGAAAGACAATGCAATGAAGCAAAGATTGTTTTTTCAAGAGGTAGTGCTGTAACAAGTAGACATCCACATGCAAAAAAGTGAATCTGGACACAAATATTACATCCTTTACGAAAACTACATTGAAATGGATCATAAACCTAAATGTAAAATGCACAACTATAAAACTCCTGGGAAAGAAGATCAGGGAAAACCTAAATGACCTTTACTGATACAGCGATACTGATACCACCCCTGATACAGTGGTGACTTTTTAGGAACAAGACCACCAACGACATGAGCCACAAAAAAGAATTGATAAGCTGAACTTTATTAAAACTAAAAACTCTTGTCTGTGAAAGACAATGTGAAAGAGAATGAGAAGACAAGCCACAGATTTGGAAAAAGTATTTACAAAAGGTACATCTGATTAAGGACTGTTACTCTAAATATACAAAGAACTCTTCACACTCAACAATAAGAAAATGAATAACCCAATTACAAAATGGACGAATGTCCTCACTAAAGAAGAAGATATGTAGGTGGAAATTAACATATGAGAAGTAGCTGAACATCCTAAGTCATTAGAGAATTGTGAATTAACAATGAAATAATATGATACAACCATCAGAATGGCGACAATGTAAAACATTTGGCAACACAAGTGCTGGTGAAATTGTGGAGGAACTGGAACTCTCATTCACTGCTGGTGGCAATGCAAAATGGTATAGCTGCTTTGGGAGACAGTTGAGTTTCTAACAAAACTAAACACACTCTCACCATAAGATCCAGCAGTTGCGCTCCTTGGTATTAACCCACATGAACTGAAAACGTAAATCCACACAAAAGCCTGTGCATGGGTGTTGATAGTAGATTTATTCACAGTTGCCAAAAACTTGGAAACAACCAAGATGTCCCTCAATAGGTGAATGAATGAACTTTGGTCATCCAGATGACAGAATATTATTCAGCACCAAAAAGAAATGGCCTCTCATGGCCATGAAACCACATGGAGGAACATTAGATGCATATTACTGAGGGAAAGAAGACCATTTGAAAAGGCTACGTATCATATGGTTCCAAAGATAAGACATTCTGGAAAAGTCAAAACTATGAAGACAAAAAAAGATAGTGGTTGTGGGAGGGGTAAAGTGGGGGCAAGAGTGAATAGGGAGAGTACCAAGGATTTTTAGGCTAGTGACACTATTTTGGTTATACTACAATGGTGGCTATGTGTCTTTATACATTCATGGAAACTCCTAGAATGTACACCACCAAGAGCGAACCTAAGGTAAACTGTGAACTTTGGGTGATAATGATGTGTCAGTGTAGGTTTAGTGCTTGTAACAAATGTATTACTGTGGTGTAGGATGTTAGTATGGGAGGTTGTGCATGTATGGGGACAGGGAATGTGTGAGAAATGTCTGTACTTTCTGTTCAGTTTTGCTATGCACCCAAAACTCCAAAACATAAACTTTATTAATTGGAAAAAAGTTTGTAATTTACCCATAATAACATTAAACGTAAATGGATTAAACACTGATTAAAAGAGTGTTGGCAGGAGCGCCTGGGTGGCTTAGTTGGTTAAGAGGCTGCCTTTGGCTCGGGTCATGATCCCGGGGTCATGGGATCAAGCCCTGAATGGGCTTTCCTCACCCAAGTGATCAAAGCTACCCTCATCAAAAAACAACCTAGTGTGTGCCTTGATCCCTGTTGAGGACAACACAGGATCAGTTCTGTCGTGTTCCTGCCCCAAAGCGTGTGCTCTGACTCTCCTCATACGGAAGCATCAGATGAATCCAAATTGACATTGTGTTGGCTTGTGTGGCTCCAGACTGTCAAGGTCACAAAAAATAAAGAAACAGTGAGGAACTAGATTAAAGCAGTAGAGCCACTAAATGAACTTGTCAACCTCGACTGGGTCCTAGAGCAGAAGAAGGGAAAAACGTCATCTCCTATGGAGAAATCTGTACCATAAGCATTCCAGATTTCTGTTCCATGAAAATTCAGGCACAGTGTACCCTCTAATGAAGAGGGAGAGTCTCTGCATTCTTGTTCTTTAAAGTGTTGAATGATTTTTCACATGTTCATCAATAATTTATTTTCTCTGTTGTGAGTCATCTGCCTTTTAATCTTCATTTATCTTCATTGTAGGTGCTTTTCTCAGTATCCACTTTTAATCATAAAACAGCTTTCTTGTTTAAAAAATAAACTGTAGAAAAGGGCATAAAGGGGAAAAAAAAAAAAAAAAAAAAAGAAAGCCCCTCTCATCTCCAGATCCCACTCTCCAGATGTTCTCCCTCTTATTTTAGTTGTTGAGGTTTGTCTCCCACCCTTTTCCCTTCCCTTCACTCTTTAAAATTTTCTAAATATTTTTTGTGAATTACTCATGCAGCAAAAGCATACATCATCAGTGGACGAGGAAAGCAGAGTTTAAATTGAAAAAACTGTATGTTTAATCTCAATAGATTGTGTTTAATATAATTTTATGTTCAAAACACACATTTATGTATATTTAAGAACTTTAAAAGTATGAAGACACAGCAAAGCATATGCATAACTGATACAAAATCAGAAATAAGACCATACCTCCATACAGTGAGTGAGCTAGTAGCTTGAATTCTGGGCTCTTGGAAACCATTCCATAGTCTTCGGTGTTGTCTTTTGATTTGAAAAAAACAAACAAACAGACAAAACTCACAAAGAAGTGTTCTCATCCCTTAGTTGTTGTTTTTTTTTTTTTTTTAATATTTATTTATTTATTTACTTGGGTGTGGGATGGTGTGGCGTAAAGAGCACAAGCAGAGGGAGAAGCAGGCTTCCCACTGAGCAGGGAGCCTGACCAACCCACAGGCTCGGTCTCCATCCCAGGACCCTGAGTCACCCAGGTGCCCCTCACCCCTTAGTTTTATTAACAGTGTGAGTTGAAATTCGTATTTCAATATAATAAACTCTGTGTGGTACAGATCAGGGGGTGGGAGTGAGTCTTCTCTCACAGGATTAATTAACTGAATGTTTTGTTTTTCACCCTTCATGGAATAATAGAATTTTAGAACTAAAGGGCTACTGGAAATTCTCTTGTAACTTCCTTGTTTTATAGGTGAGAAACCAGTGCCTGAAATGTGGAAGGGATGAAATGAGGCCCGTGTGGAGTAAACAGCCTGTTCCTAGCCCACCATGATTAGTGACACTTGATCTGTGTGATTTCAGTGAAGGACCCAGAATGTTAACAGTGAAGCTTTCACTCATTCATTTAAGAAATGAAAGAAACATTTATCGAATGTTGAAGATACAGCCTGTACTGAGGAAGGGGAGTCATTCGGGCCATAAATGATTTATAAATTAACTGTACATGATGTACTAATCACTGCTCTTTTTTCACTGTCCTGGTGTCCACTGATTTATCCATCAGAATAGGACATGGGAATGGGACATGTGGGATGAGAAATGGGTCTCTCTCTGGACTTTTGTAACGAACTGAACTTTTTGTGTGTTTTTTTCCAGCTAGAAGAGGAGAGATCTGTGCTCAATAATCAGTTGTTAGAAATGAAAAAGAGGTAGGCTTTTCTTTTTGTGTTTATTGTTGTGTGTATGTGTTTAATTAAGGAAAATGTCAGAACACGATGTGACTTGTAGAAAATATGCTACATTCTTATATTCAGAAAATTGGATTATGATAGTTTGGTCCTCATGATTAATAAATGATGAAAATGTATTTGCAAAAGTTATGGTATTCATTACCAAGACAAAGAATAAGTTAATTTTTAAGCCTTTTTCAGTTGCATTTATTCATAAGTGTTCTAAGATCGGATTGTCTCATTACATTGTTGTTACCTCCTCATTTTCAGGAGCTAAAAATGCTGTAATTTTTTTTTTAAGATTTTATTTATTTATTTGACAGACAGAGATCACAAGTAGGCAGAGAGGCAGGCAGAGAGAGAGGAGGAAGCAGGCTCCCTGCTGAGCAGAGAGCCCGATGCGATGCGGGACTCGATCCCAAGACCCTGAGATCATGACCTGAGCCGAAGGCAGAGGCTTTAACCTGCTAAGCCACCCAGGCGCCCCAAAATGCTGTAATTTTACAAAGAGTAATTGATCGGCATATAAATACTGATTGCATTATATAAAAATTGTAACTTTTCAATAATAATGTGATAGCATCAATTTGAATTCTGTTTGTCTAAAAAAAGAGAAAATAGCTTTGTTCTTGTTCTTTCATGATAATCCAATGATATTTAAGTGGAAACCTTCCAGCACTTTTGAGTAAGCATAAACGGGCCCCGAGAAATAACTGCTGAGAAGCCTGATCTCTACCCCGATCGTCTCCTGTCTGCTCTTCTAAAACGTGCAGTTTGTGTCTAGAGAAATCCTCCGCTTTACGCCGCCCGCCGAGCCGAGGGGCGCGCTCCGGCGCTCCGGCCGAGAACGGCAGCCCGCGCGGTACCGCGTAGATGAGCCCCGCCGCGGGGACGTGCTTTTTTTCTTAATGAAACTAAAAATAACTCTCCAAGAATATTTGAACCGAGAACTCGTCCGTGCTCTTGCACAGTGTTTTATCCGGTCTGGCAGGAGGAAGCTCCCCTCCCCGCCAACTGGTGCGTCCGGCCCCGGCGGGCTCTGCCCCCCCCCCCCCCCCCCCCCCCCCCCGCTCGGCGGTTGCTTAGGAACCGAGGGCTTCATTCAGCCCACGGAGTCGTGGGAGCCGCAGGCTGCGTTCTGAGGGACGCTAGGCCTGCGTCCAACAGCGCCTTTCCTCCTTTCTTTTTTTTTTCTCATTAAGAAGTACTAAGATTCGTTCTTCTGAGAAGTTTCACACCAGAATGCGTGCACGTTTCGTCAGCGCCCCCGTCCCGGTCCCGCCAGCTGGTCCCCAGGCGCCGGGAGCCGCGGTGACTGGACGGCCCTTGCTTCCGGCCGGCGTGGGGGCGGCCGCAGCTCTGCCCCCCCCCCCCGGGAGGGGGGAGGGGGCGCCTCGGGATATTGGATTTTACGTAGATTTCTTTCGAGAGAGCCTCCCGATGCGGTAGTCAGGGGTGTGTGAGGACGGTAGTGGGGCTTACTCCCGAGGCATTGCGGTCAGTGAGCATGTGGAAACGGGCTGGTGGAAGTCAGCGAGCGCTGGCGTTATCCCTTGGTACTGGTAATCCACAAACCTAACCTCAGCTTCCCCGTGAGGTTGTACGGGCGGGCGGTGCACCTACAAACGGGGAAAAGGAGGCCCGAGTCGGATGCAGGCCTAAGGTCCCCGAGGGCTTCTGGTTTTCATGCTGCCTCTTTGCTCACAGTGCGTTTATTTATTTTATTGTTACTCTTAAATCTTTTTTTTTTTTTTTCCCCTTAGAATAAAGCTGCTATGCTTCCTTAGTCTTTACCATGTGACTTTAAATTACATGCCTTTCAAAATGTGCTCAGGCATGTGACTTTTTTCACTGCTTAAAAAGATGAGCTAAGTTTGGGTGTGTGCTAAGGCCACTTTTTATATCCCCAACTTTGCTCCCATTTTTAAGTCCTGGGTGAGTTTAGGAGACTGTCTCCTGAAAATTACTCTCTATATCAACAAATGCAGATAGAGGTGGCAATTTTTTCTGAAAGTGAAAATTTTAAAAACCTAACTTCTCCTGTTTTGCACTATTGTCAAATTAATCCTCATGGAACATTATGTCTGAAATCTGAATGCAAATATATCGTAGCTAACAATTTGGGCCCTTAAATGCCTGCTAAAAGCCAGTTTGACGATAGATTCATAGGTCGATCTGTGTGTGTGATAGTTAAGTAAATTGAGCATGGGGTACTGAAAAAAATTTGATATGCACTTAATTTAAAAGGCTGGAAAGTACTTAAACCATAAAAGTATTTTCAGTGTTGTTCATGCAAGAAGTGAAGTCTTAGACAAGAATTTAATTGAGAAGTGATCTCTGAACATACAGTCAAGGTAGTATCTAATTGTGTCATTCAAATGGTCATCGGATTGAAGGCAGAACTTATTCCTGACCGTAGGCCCAAAGTACTTACCATTCAGTAGTAGCATTGTCCTATATTTCCTATAGTCTTTTGGTATCTGAACATTGAATTGCAGGCAACATGTAATAAAAGCTTTTCTCCTAACTTAAACATGTAATCATTATTTTGGAAACTGGTTTCCAAGTTAGGCAGACCGCTTTCAAAACAGGCTTCCAAACAGCTGACAGAGCAGAGCCAACCTTGAATTGCTCTGCCTGACGGAAGAGGAGAAGCGGGTTCCTCTGTCTGCTGAAGCCGATTGGGGAACATGGTTGGCTTCCCTCCCTTTCTCCAGGCTTTGTGGTGTCACTGCAGGGACACGAGAACCCAAATCTCAGATGTGGACTCTTCGGAGTCCGAATTAATTCAGTTAGTGTAAATGCAGGCTATACGTCAGGACCGGAAACTGGTTGGCGGTTCGGAGTCTGGAGAGGTCCTGTGCGACTTCGGCTCGTTAAGCTCACTGTGGGTTGCTGACTGTCTGACTGTCTCGAGCTTGCGCTACTTACCAATGCTCATTTCACCCTCTCTTTTCCCTTCCCTACTCCTGCTTCCTTTGCTCTATCTGTGTGTCTTTAATGGTAAGACTAAAGAAAGTCTATCCACGTTATAATAAATAAATTTAATATATTTTTAGTAAAACAAATTGTTGTATATATTTTTTGGCTGCCTTTGTCCCTCTGTGTCTTGCTTTTGTTTTGTAAAATATTCTCAGCAGTACACACACACACACGCACGTGCACGCACACACACACACACACACACACACGCACGCGCACACACACGCACACCCCACGCTGGTTTTATACCTACATACAGCAAAGAACTTCGGCGCATATTTAGCTCTCCTTACTGTACCTGCATTTCTCTTCATGTTTCTAATATTTGGTTCTTGTTATCTTGCATTTTTAAAGCTTGCCCAGTAACACTTTAAGGTATTTGCTTCATTACTAGAATTTATTTCTTAAGTAAGTAGTAAGGAAAGAATCTGGGTAATATGTTCCCCTTGGGGGAAGGATTTCTGGCCCCCATAGCTGTTCTTTCGCATCATGTTTATCTTCCCTTCTTGATACTTGCAGTGACAGCAAGTCACTCTGGCCAGCATGGCTTCAAGGTAACAGAGGGGTGACCCCCGCCCCCCCGACAGTGTGATTTGTGACTCAGATGTCAGTAACGTTGGCATAAGTGATTTAAATTAGTCCCTCTTAGTTTGCACAGTGGGATTAGGGCTTAAAAATAGCCTAAGAAGCCAGCAACAAAGATGGCCACAAAGGCTCCTTGTCCTGTCATTTGGTATATAAATCACGAGGCAGATCCCTTTCTTAACAACGTGTCTTTTGATCACTTGTACAAGAAACATTCTGCTTGCCATCTTCTTAGAAAGCAGCCTCCCTTAGGGGTTGTGTGTATGTGATAAGCAGATGAAAGTTCCTGTACCTTTTTCCTTCTGCCAGCTGGTGGTGTCTCTATCCCTCCCTAACACAAAGACCGAATGAGATTTGGGCTACTTAGGGTTCAGATTATAGAAGAACTAATAACCCCTGAAATGCTGGTATTTTTCAGTAAAAACATTAAAAACTACATTTTTTCAGATTTCACTTGGATTTGTAACAAGTGAAACTCTCAAAATAGTTTTTACAATAAAATAAACTACCATGTAAGTTTAATTGAAAGTTAAGGAGCCCCACATTTTTTGGATAACTTTGGATAATGTCAGATGTTTACTTTCCAGGTGGAAGAAGTGCCTGTTCATTCCTTCCATTAAAATTTTTGCTTTGTTTTAACCTAAACAAGATCCTGTTTCCAAGCAAGATGTTGTTCACTTAGTGATTTAACAGCACCAATACCCACCCCCTCTCCAGTGTTCATATCATGCTTGGGTGTTGAATTCAAGAAATTCCTGTAAGTCTCAGATTCTTTTCTTACTACTTATCATCCTGAAATGTAAGTGTAAGCCACACAACAAGATAAAAACAACACTTATATTTTCATCTTCGTGTAGAATTTCAATTTACCATAAATCATGAGAATTCTGTAATTCGTGTGCCGGATATCTTGGGTCTCACTAACCAGACATACATTCTGCCATTTCTAACCTGGGCCTCAGTTTCCAGTCCTTCCAGTCAGTTCTAAAACAGACTGAACCATGACATGCCCAGCATTCACTCAGTTCCTTCTTCTAGAACCGGGAGCCATTTGGCTGCTTGTTGAAGTTTTGAACTCACCGAATCATCTACACTAATGCAGTGTTGTGGGTTGGATGGCCTTAGGGCTAGCTAGGACCTTTTTACCCAGTCTGTGTTTTTCCCAAAATATTTTTGAGATTCAAGGACTTTTCCCTTCTTGTTTCACACTGCACATAATTTTTAAAGCCTTTTCATTTTAAAATTTAAGATTTACAGAAGAATCTCAGAGGCACTACAGAGAGTCCCCACGTACCCTGTACCCCGGGCCCCTTGATATGCCGCCCATCGTATACTCCTTGGTACATTTGTCAAAACTGAGAAAGCAACATTGGTTCCGTGTGCTTAGCTAGACTCTAGACTTCATTCACATTTCCCCAGTTTTCCCATTAATGTCTTTTTCCTTTTCTGGGATTCAGGCTAGGAAACCACACTGCATTCAGTGGTCATGCGTCTGCAGCCTTCTTCAGTCTGGGACAGTTCCTCAGTCCTTCCTCGTCTTTCATGACCTTGGCACCTTTGAATGCATGTAATTTTTACAACAAAAATTTAAATATACACACACACTTAAACGCACAGTAGCTTGCCCTTCTGGGTTTTATCAGTTGTGTCTTTGCCCTCCCTCCCTGTCTTCCCTTCATCTTCTCTTTCCTTTTTCCACCCCTTGACTCCAGGATAAATGTTTCCCTCTCCTTAAGGCCTGGTCCCGTTCCCTCTGCTGACAACCAAATTCTGAGACAGGCTGAGAACATAAACCAAGCACTCTGACGGTCTCCCTCCAGACTCCTCCCTGCCCATGCTTTCTCGTTCTACACCTGGAAATCCATTTTTAACATTTCTGTTCCAGCCTTTATGTAATTACCTTTCATCTCTATGAGCAACGTAACGTCCTTTCCACATTCTGTGGATGAAAAGTCATACCCTTTCAGTATGAATTGCAGTAATAGTCTTTGCTACTGTTTTGGCCCATGAGATCTCAAAAACACATTCTGGGAAGTTGCCAAAAATTACTGAAATTAGTGAGAACCAACCGATACCTCCAGCATAAAACTGCTCTGCATGACATCTGTGTATACTTGCTTTGCATGTGTGTATTTTAATTGTTGTTATTGCTTGGTAATAATTTATTCAAGAAGTAACAGAATTCAGTTGGGGGGGATAGATTTTAAAAGAATTCTTTGGGGATAACAGTCTTGTTTTGTTTTGTTAATTCTCCCTCTTCCGAAGTTATTAACTTGTTTCTTTAAATTCAAATGGATACAATGATATGCAGATTCTGCATGTCTTTGCGTAGGTAAACTTGTTCTCCTTCACAGTGAGTAAAATTTCCGCGAGCCGTAATAGCCTCAGCCCCCTTTAAAACTTCCCCGCGATACGTGCGTTTTTCTTTATTGTTAACTCAAGTTAATGTGTCTGTTCTAGGACTGTTATACACCCACCACTCTCTCGGTTGATTTCTGGAATTTTTTTTTTTTTAACTCTTTGGTCTTCTAGAGAATCCAAGTTAATAAAAGACGCAGATGAGGAAAAAGCTTCCTTGCAGAAATCCATCAGTATTACTAGTGCCTTACTCACCGAAAAGGACGCAGAGCTGGAAAAACTGAGGAATGAGGTAGAGTACCCTGTGAGGGAACCGTCCCTGCTGCCTCCTCTGTTCCAGCTGCGAGCCTAAGCTAACCCGCTGCGTTTCAGGTCACAGTGCTCAGAGGAGAGAGCGCCTCCGCCAAGTCCTTGCATTCGGTCGTTCAGTCTCTGGAGTCTGATAAGGCGAAGCTTGAACTCCAGGTCAAGAACTTGGAGCTCCAGCTCAAAGAAAACAGGCGGCAGCTCAGCAGCTCCTCAGGTAAAGTGATGGCCACGTGGTGCTTCCTTCCCACCCCGCTGCTGCTTCCTGCAGAGGAGCTGTTTCCAGTGAGATGACCTTGGAAGGCTGTTGGGCTGCCCCTGACCTAGCGCGTCTGCTTTTGGCTCTCTCCCACCACTGACTCAGATAAGGGCTAGTCATGACACAGGTCCTGCACACGGGGGCATGCCTGGCATGCCCCCTTCCGGAGTGTTGGCAGCGATAGGAGCCGTAAGTAACCGCTGCCCTCCCAGTAGCAGGGTGGGCTCTGAAACTGCTGCCCTGACTGGGAGCCCAGGTGGTCCCTTTGTGAGCAAGTGACAGCTTGCTTTGCCACTTTAGGTCCCAGGTGGGTGTGGCAGGCATCTTCCACAGTGGGGGGCCATCCCTGAGGGAGAAGACAGGGGAGGGCCAGCCACCGTGCACCGTGTCTGCCCCTCAGGGCTCCAGATGCCCCACGGGAACCCATGAACTGCTCCCAAAGAGGCCCATTTGGGAATTTCACGTGAAAATATGTGTCTGATACTGTCCTGTTGGTTGCAGTAACACTGGGAGAAAAGATGAAAGTGTTGTGAATCCCCCTTCATTTTTTTTTTTTTTAATATAAGGCAATACTGATACTCAGGCAGAAGAAGACGAAAGAGCCCAGGAGAGTCAGGTAATACTCTTTTTTTTTTTTTTTTTGCTTGGCTTGGCTTACTATTTTAAAAGATCATTTAACTTTTTGAAGAGGCGGTACGTTCATATGGCCTAAACAATCAATAATATTAAAAATATATAAAGTAGAGAGGTGCCTGGGTGGCTCAGTCATTAAGTTTCTGCCTTTGGCTCAGGTCATGATCCCAGCATCCTGGGATCAAGCCCCACATGGGGCTCCCTGCTCCACGGGAAGCCTGTTTCTCCCTCTCCCACTCCCCCTGCTTGTGTTCCCTTTCTTGCTGTGTCTTTCTCTGTCAAATAAATAAATAAAATCTTTAAAAAATATATATATATATATATACATATGTACAGTAGAAAATCTGCATCTACACACCATCACTCATCTGCTCAGTTCCCAGGCTGTCAAACAGGGAATCATTCTTATTGGTGCTTTTCTAAAGAATCTTTCCAGAGATATAAAAACATGTGTATAAAAAAACAAAACTAGTTGTCTCTTTCCTCTCCTTGTTGACACAAGTGATGGCATATCTGGTCTTTTTAGTAGCTTTATAGTATTCCCTTATATGGGTGTTCTGTGATTTAATCAGTTCCTTGTCAGTTGACATGATATTTGGGATGTTTCTGATCTTTCAGGTGTATTAGGACAATGCTATAATGAAGTATCTTGAACATCTATCATTTTGCAGATATACTAATATTTAGGACAGATTCGTAGAAGTAGAATTGCTCTGTCAAAAGATTCCTTGCTCCTCTTGACCTTTAAAAAGACAGAGTTCTTGAAAACTATTTCCCTAAAGCCACAATTATCAAACAGCCTTAGTTTTAAAAATGGGATTATATGGAGGCAAACTATTCCATGTTTAGAAATAAATGGCACATAAACAACTGATGTCCATCTTCAATTTTAATAGTACATTTTGGATATATTTATTCTGTTCAAAACTCAAAGGCATAAAAAAACCATCATCTTCAAAGAAAAATTTAGTGAGTTTGCAGTTTGTTTTAGTTATCCAACATCTCCTTTGAAAGACATGAAAAGATTCAACAGATGCACTAACTCACCTTAATAGTGTTGTCTGCTTAGTCTATGCGTCTGTCTGATAAGCATAGACTCAATTAACCGTGTTTTCTTTTCTCCTTTCCTTTTTGCTTCCATTTGTTTCATCTGCCGCTGCCAACACTTTGTTCCAATCAGCAAATGGTTTGTTTTATGTTTCCTAATTTGTGAGCATGCGCGAGTGTGTGTGTGGTTTGCCACTATACTTAAATCCATTTTGTGGCTTTTTCTTCTTCCTGCTGTGTAGCTCCTAACACGATAAAGCCTTAGAAAACAGACCCCTCCCTTCAGTGTTGGAAGGGATCTCCTGCCAAGAATCCTGAAGCTAGTGGTTGCTAGCTTTGTTTCAGAACTTGTCCTAGCAGGAGAAGTAGGGCCAATATTTCTTTAAAAAGTGAAATATTTCACTTTTAATATTGTAAAGTGGGATTTATTCAGTGGATATTTAGAGAAATTGGACCTTTTTTATTATATATGAGGGGAAAAATGTTTTTAAATTAAAGCGCCCTTGGTTTGAAAGGAGACATTAGGACAAGAGTGTCTCCTCCTGATGATCACCTCGTTGTCCCACTGCTCAGTGAATCTTGGCACAGGTGCTCCTTGAACGTGTGGTACCTGAGTGCTGCTCTGTCGCATGTGCCACTGTCTCCTCAGCGGAAATGGAGCTTGAGCCTTCCCTTTGAAACACCTCCATTTTTCTCTGACGATGACATGTGTTGACTGTTCCCTGGGACCAGTCAGTAGATGTTAAGCGGTGACTGGGGGGGGAATTTCCATGAACTTGTCCAAATCTACAGAGCCTAAAAGTTCTGGATTTGTCCCAGAGTTTAATGGAACAAATGACCAGTTAGGCTTTTTGCAGAATTTTGTATATGTATGTGTGTATATAAACCATTTATACGTGGGCTCAATAATGGCCACCGTTTGCCCCTCCCATGACGCCAGCACATTCCGCAGCGGTAGCGTGAGAGTATGCTTTCATGACGTTCTTGATCCACTAGCGTGCATTTTAGACATTTAATACTTTTGTGTCTTTTTTTTTTTTCCGGACAAATCAGATTGATTTCCTAAATTCAGTAATAGTGGACCTTCAGAGGAAGAATCAAGACCTCAAGATGAAGGTGGAGATGATGTCCGAAGCGGCCCTTAATGGGAACGGCGATGACCTAAACAACTATGACAGGTATTTTATATTAAGTAATACTGATCAGAACCTTCGTTCCACCAAAATGAAGGTTTTTAAAGTTACAAGTTCTCCAGTGGATTGGAGAAACAATTGTCTTGGCCATAAATCGATTTCCATAAATCTGGCAAGAGAGTGATGTAGCACTCTATAAATGATTTGATGGGAAAGTTTCAAGTGTGGACTGTAGAACGACCACACTTGAATTAAATGTACAATGTATACTCGAGGCTCCCAGACTTGGCCATAAGTAGTTCTTGCTTCTTTTGTGTTCTTTGCAACTGATATTGTCTCTTGAATTTCATCTGATAGAGATGAGTTTCTGATCATACACATTAACATTTGTAGTGACGACCAGGAGAAACAGTCCAAGAAGAAACCTCGCCTCTTCTGTGACATATGTGATTGCTTTGACCTCCACGACACAGAGGACTGCCCCACCCAGGCACAGGCGTCAGAGGACCCCCCCCACTCCACACACCACGGCAGTCGGAGCGAGGAGCGCCCGTACTGTGAAATCTGTGAGGTGTTCGGGCACTGGGCCACTCACTGCAATGATGACGAGACGTTCTGATGGGACCCCCAGCCTTGCGCCGGGCTCCTCAGAGGCACGAGCATGTAGGCAATGGAACACCAGCATCCTGTGTGCAGACTTCCGGAGAACCCACCTTATTTTTGACCCCCATCCACAAATCTAAGAAAGTATTTTGAGCTTCAGTAAATCACCCTTTTAGTCTCCCCTTAGAATTTGAAATAATAAATACTTAGTGGGTGAGTTTTCACCTCTAATTCTGTCTTCTTAATTTTTAAAAGTTCCGACAAGACATTGCACCAGATGCCATTACATTTACTGCCCCGAGGGAACCCTCCTAGAACAATCCCAGCCCTCACAGTACCTTATTTAAATAACTTTAAATTATGTTGTTACTTTTCCTATTTGCACTAAAAATTTCCAGGTTGCGTTTGTATATTTAGATGTTTGGGTTAAGCTCTGACACTGGAATGAGTTGGAAAAATGTGCCATTTTGCATTTTCATCTCATTTAAAGTATTTTATTCTTAAAGAAGCATCTGAGCTCTTTGCACTACCTGTTGTCAGTAGTGCCTTTATTTCAGGCTTGATAATACTTGGGTGTGATTATAAAATCATGAAACAGGTAAAGGGAGGGGGAAGCCCCAAACTGCTGTGGGGACATTTTATAATCTATATGCTGCACCTACTCACTCTACTGTGCTGTTTTGTTCATTGATTTTGCATAATTTCAGCTTCTATATATTATATGTATATATTTTTTAAAAAATCTATATTTTGGGAAAAAACAATGACTTTCTTTTCAGATTTTTACCTTTATGAAAAAGAAAACACATCAAGACATGATGAACTAGGCCAGAATATAACATCATGTGGCTTTGTAACTGTTTTTTTTTTTCTGTTTTCACTTTGTTTCTTTATCAGATATAAATAACTGGGAGAGTTTTCTCCAAATTGTTTCTTTCTCCAGCAGATATCCCCAGCAGTCAATTAACCAGATAATAAGCCACAGTAAAAAAACCTAAATTAACCAGTCTACAATCTTTGCAAGTTTTTTTACCGTGTTTTTAGATGAATGTACGATGAGAAATTCATGAATAATTTTGGAGTTTCTTATCACAAAAAATAAAAATGAAGGACCTCAACCATCAGAAGTTTATCAACCAGTTTGAATCTATTTATCTTCATTTGAATCTTTTAGAATATGTAAAAAGTAATAAATGTGTCTTCCATGATACATGTATAATAAGAACTTCTATAATTGTATATATGCCTTTGATGTATTTTTCCCCTCAAGATTATCAAACATGTGTCTGACAAGTGAAAAATCTGTAATGAGTTGAAATTTTTGGTTATAAACATTATAATAGGAAGTGTTTCACAAACAAAAATGTAAAGCAGTATTAAAATTTGAGAAAACAAGTGTTCTGTATCTACTTTAATAAATGGTTCTTTTTTGCCAGTGGTGGTAAACTGATATTATTCTCAGGTTTATTTGTCTGTTTTTTCTTAAAGGAGCAAGCACTATATATCCAAATAGAAATTTCTACTGCAATCTTGTTGATAAACAGCTTTTAAGAAATCAATGTATCCCCCCCCAAAAAAAGAAATCAATATATTCCCATCTCAAAGCATCCTATGACCCACTCAACATAAAATCAATACTAAGGTTATTATCCATTGCTATATCACAATGTATTACCTGACAGAAATATAAATGGCACCAGATAGAACCAACTATCAATACATAGTGTTTTAGAAAGAAATTCTGAAAGTTGCTGTGATGTTCAGGAAAATGATTACTGAACCAAACATTTGTTTTATGAGCACAGACTCCCCAAAAGTTCTCGATATTTCCAAAGCGGTTTTTAGTTGAACAAGAACATTACTTTAACCTAAGTAATACCCTGACACTAGTCCTAGACTTGAGTACTAACCAGAGGGGATTAAAAGACTCAAACTAGGGGCACCTGGGTGGCTCAGTGGGTTAAGCCTCTGCCTTTGCCTCCGGTCACGATCCCAGGGTCCTGGGATCCGGCCGAGCCGCATCGGCCTCTCTGCTCAGCAGGGAGCCTGCTTCCTCCCTCTCTCTCTGCTTGTAATCTCTCTGTCAAATAAATAAATAAAATCTTTTTTTAAAAAAAGACTCAAACTATAAACTTACTGTGATATTCATTTTGCAATTTATACTTAGGTCAAATCATGTTGTACATCTGAAACTAATACAATGTTACATGTCAATTATATCCATAAAAACTAAAAAGAACACTAAGGTCTGCAATATTTATAGGGCAACTACAGCAGTATAGCAATGTTTCCAAACATTTGGTCTCTACACAAGTTAAACACCTATGTTGATCATCTTCTAGCATCCTGATCCTGTCTGAGAAGGGGGGTTTATCATCCTGGTCTTGCTCATTTACATTCATGTGTGCTTGGGATTTCCAGCCTTGGGCATTTCAACTCTTAACTCTTAAGTTATAGCCTCATTTAACAGTTCATGACAAGGCCTGATGAGCTCAACATGTATTCTTACAGATGGTGCTAAAATAATACACATTTTTAGTTGGGCAAAAAGCCTGCACATGTGACAATTTTTTAAAAAGATTTTTTAACTTATTTGACAGAGTGAGAGAGGGAATACAAGCAGGGGAAGTGGGAGAGAGAGAAGCAGGCTTCTCCCTGAGCGGGGGAGCCCAATGTGGGGGTGGATCCCAGGACCCTGGGACCATGATCTGAGCTGAAAGTGCTTAACAACTGAGCCACCTGGGCACCCTAAGAACTTGTGGTGTAGGTTGAGAAGCACTGTGAAAACCGGGTCGAGAAATAGGGCAGTGTGCATGAGTGGAAACAAGCTAGTTTAAAATTTAAATGGTTTTGATGGAATCATGGAATTGAGTGTACAAGTGTATATATGGATGATTGATTGCTTTTCTGCATCATCCCCAAATTCTGTTCTTTGCCCACCCAAACTTAATGGTAGTTTAGTGAGCCCTTTCTTCATACCACGGAGTGTATATAAAGGATTGAAGGAAGCCATCCACTTGAAGACCCAACATTTTCAAGCCTCTTTCACCTCCCAAATAGTCAATTTCCATCCTCGAAGTACTGAGACGCACATATCCTCCCAAAACAATAGTTATTAAGCAGTTAAGATCCAGGCACCCTTCTAAGCTTTTAATATGAAACATGATGTAAATTCCACCTTTTTGATCCTCACAACTCACAAGGTAACATACGAATTTTACTGATGGAACTGGATTCCACGAGGAATAGTACATGCGTGAAATACCATGCAGTGGAAGTTTACCAGAAGAGCTAAACATTGACGTCCCATGTCGGATTCCCTCAGCCGCTGTCCTTTTTCGTAAAGTTTAGCCTACAAACAGCAAAGCGAAAGGCTTTCTAAGTGCTACAAAAGATTTCCATTATAGTGGGTATGCTTGCTGCTAAGAACGAGCAGGGGGCCGGTCCCCGCCTCTCAATTCCCAAGGCCCAACGACTCCTGGACTGAGGCAGGGTCCGGATGGGGCTGGGGGGCGGTCTTGGGGAGTGTGGGAACCGACGCGCTAGAGCAAGCGGCAGGCGCTAGGGCCAGGAAAGACAGCCACGCAGACCCAATTCAGTTTCCGGGTTTGCGTGCTGTCAGCCGCCCCGGTCACGTGGCAGTACGGTCACGTGACCGTGTCCGTGGGGCCTCGCCGGGAAAAGGGGCGGTGGGGCAAAATGGCGGCGCACCTGTCCTACGGACGAGTGAACCTGAACGTGCTGCGCGAGGCGGTGCGTCGCGAGCTGCGCGAGTTCCTGGACAAGTGCGCGGGAAGCAAGGTGAGGGACGGGAGGCAGCGGCAGTGCTCTCCAGCCGCCAGTCCGGCCCGGCCTAATCTGGTTCCTGACCGCCTGAGCTCCAGGTGTATGAGGTCGCGGGGGCTTCCGAGGAGGGGAACAGGCTGGACCGGTGAGGCGGGGAGAGGGGCCTACTGGTGGGTCCGGAGGCACACAGCTCGGAGTCGGCGTGGCATAGCATTTGTTTTGTTGCAGCGCAGTGAGCCACTGTGGTATCTCAGCCACCTGAAACAGTTGTGTCAGGTGCCCTTCATGTCCGAGGTCCAGCAGGTCCGGTGCTCCTGAGATCAGGACGCGTGGGGCGGGCGCGGCCCAAGGACATAGACGGTCCAGTGTCCATGCATTACAGCGTGTCATTGTATATCGAACCATCGAAAGTCTCCGAAGCACCAACGTCTTACAGCCTGCTGCTCACACGGATTATGAAATAAATTATAGTTATTTGAGGTTTTACCACGACCATTCTGAGGATTGTTTCTCCTGTTAGACGTTTACCACCACCCAGCTTACAGCTGAATGAGAAATTGTAGATGAGGGACTTGATAGGATTTCTTCTAAGTGGTGTCACCTTTCTCCACTCCTCTTAGGATTTATCAGTCCTCCTTAAGTAATTGACAATACAACTCCGAAAAGAAAAGGAAAACTGGGGAATCATTGAGAGGAAAAAAAAGCAGGCTAAGCCCTAGGTGCCCAGTTCAAACTCAAGAAATGATATTGAAATCTGAATAAAATCATGGGTTGGATCAGTGTCAGTATCCTGGATATAATATTGTACTCTGGTTTTGCAAAATGTTACCACTGGGGGAAACTGGGCAGAGCATACAAGGGCTCTCTGTATTATTTCTTACAAGTAAATGTTAATCTACACTTATCTCAGTAAAAATTTCAGTTAAAAAAAGAGAAGAACCGGGCTCCTGGGTAGCTCAGTCGCTAAGTGTCAGACTCTTGATTTTGGCTTGGGTCATGATCTCAGGGTTGTGAGAAGCAGCCCCATGTGGAGCCTGCTTAAGATTCTCTCTTCCTGGGGCACCTGGGTGGCTCAGTGGGTTAAAGCCTCTGCCTTCGGCTCAGGTCATGATCCCAGGGTCCTGGGATCGAGCCCCGAATCTTGTGATCTCTGTCTGTCAAATAAATAAATAAAATCTTAAAAAAAAAAAATTCTCTCTTCCTCTGTCCCTCCACCCACCTGGTATGTACCCTCTATTTAAAAAAAAAAAAAAAAGCGGGGGGAGGAAGAAATGACTCTGGGGATTAGTAGTAGAAAGGCTCATAGGGGCCCAGAGCAATGATTTGTGGGTCACTGAGTTCTAGGTTCGTCCCCCTATGCTATAGGTAAGGTCCAAGGTCCCTATGTGACCATGGACATGTTACTTAAACTTCCCAAACCTTTTAAAACTTTTCTGTCAAAGTAAGATTTGTAATACCTATATCCAAGGTTTTAATTTTATATAACTTGATTATACGACATTTCCATAGAAAATACTAGGTTGAACTGTTGCCATTAGCAGTTTCCATCTCGTTCAGTCTAATAATTAATACCATGACACAGATACACAACAAACTATAGTTCCTTCTTTCTGTTGAGGACAGTGATTAAGTCTTAACTTCCCTATGACAACAATAGCGTCACTGCGGCCCCTGTGTGGCTCAGTCTGTTAAGACTCCCAACTCCTGATATTGGCTCAGGTCATGATCTCAGGGTCATGGGATCTGGCTCCCTGTTGGGCCCCAAGTTGGGCTCCACACTCAGGGCAGTCTGCTTGAGAGTCTCTCTTTCCTTCTCCCTCTGCCCCACCCTCTCCCTGCACACTCACTCACTCTCTTTCTCTCTCTATAATAAATAAATCCTTAAACAAAACAAATCAAACAAAAACCCAGCAATAGCATCACTTGTCCAGGGCTGGTTTTTCTTTAGACCTGTAAGATATGAATGTGGTTAGAGCCAATTAAAATTTTTGTTAATTCAGAGTTTGAAGCAAATATTCCTACTACGTATGATTGCTGGTTTTTTTGTTTGTTTTGTTGAAATTCCTGATATTAACTATAACGAGAGTGTCCCTTCCATCCTACAGGCAATAGTTTGGGACGAGTACCTCACAGGACCATTTGGCCTGATTGCACAATATTCACTACTGAAGGTAAATGAGTTATTTGGCTTTTGTTCAGGGATTAATAATTCTAAACTTTAGCAATAATAGAATTTTACATTTTTTCCTGAGTAATTGGCTGGCAAAGCTCTTTGGCCCTTATAGACACTGATACTAATGCATTCTAACATTCTTCTTACAGTGGTCCATTGGCCAGTGGTTTTATGCTGATCCTAATTCTAGGGAAAATTCTAGCCTGGTAGTAAGTGACCATTACCTAGTGTCACTGATGGTTTCTCGAGTGAGGGTCATTTGAATTCAGGTGCAGTAGCAGTGACTTAATCCTGAAACTTTGTCCTTTATATACATCTGGATTTGGGGAAACTAAATTTTGCTAATCAAGTAATGTCATTCGCCTGGGATTGTTACTGATGTCTGAGTCTGGATATGACAGGTAAAGTTCAGGGTTTTTGTTAACCTTTTGTGTGTGTGTTTTCCTAGGAACATGAAGTGGAAAAAATGTTCACTCTTAAAGGAAGTCGTTTGCCAGCAGCTGATGTCAAGAATATTATTTTTTTTGTCAGACCCAGGCTAGAACTAATGGATATAATTGCTGAAAATGTGCTCAGGTATCTCTCACAGCTTATGTTTGGTCCAAAAGCTGTTGGTCCTTCTCATGGTTTTAACGTACTGAGCCTCTTACTGGAGTTCCTCATCTTGTCAATTCCGGGAAAGGTGGCCGTTTAGAGAACAGGGAGGCACGAAAGAACCTAAGAGGGCAAATGGGAAACTCGTGAAGTTGTTCAAACAGTTGGAGAAGGGGATTAACATATAACCCCATTTTCTGGACAGCTAAAACTGGGACCTATACCAATAGAAAGGACTCTGATTACAAAACCAAAACCTCAGATGGTTATTTTTCAATACACTCAGTATAGTGTGCTTGAATTTCATAAGCAAAGGAAGTACGAGCTGATTAATATTTAATACAGCATCCAATCTTTAGAGGACGTGCTCAGCCCCGTCTGCACTCTGTGGTACAGTTGATTGATGTGGCCCTTAAGATCTTAAAAACATATGGGCTATTTTGGGAAGTCCACTGTCAGGGAGACTAGACCTAGGAGTCAAGATTGATCTTTCATTTCCTGTAAGACTGTGTCACTGCGTTGTGGGGTTGAAGAATCATTTGTTTTCAGTAAGACACGGATATCCTGTTTCAATAAACCTGAGAGCTTTAAAGCCCCACAGAAAGTTTTAGAGAAAGTTAGAAAATGCCTCACGAAACACCGGCTGTGAATCAGTGCCTCTTTCCCTCGAGGGAAAGAGAGAGCAAAGGGGCAACTGTATTAACAGTGTGAATCTGAAAGTCAGTATGTATGTGTTTATCCAACCAGCATTTATTGAACGCCTGCTGTGTGCCAAGGCAGTGGTAAGGCTCTGGGAGTAAAATAAGTGAAATAGCCTATGACTTGTGGCTGCTCGTAAGCTAACCAGCGTTACTTCATTTGCAGTGAAGACAGACGCGGTCCAACAAGAGATTTCCACATTTTGTTTGTGCCACGACGTAGTTTACTGTGCGAACAGCGGTTGAAGGATCTGGGTGTTCTGGGATCCTTTATTCATCGGGACGAGTACAGCCTCGACCTCATTCCATTTGACGGGGATCTCTTATCCATGGAATCAGAGGGGGCGTTCAAAGTAAGTACGACATTCTCCCTTTCAGTGTCAGACTTCAATTTTTGTCTTATTTATGAGCATGACAGTGTCAGCGATCCTGTTCTCATCTGCATTTCTGTGACTTCCGGAAAGCTGACCCTCTTTCCATGTGTTTATTGACATTTAAAATTTTTTCCTCTTCGGCAGGTCTTTAGCTTGTTCATTTTTGTTGCCCTTTTTTTTTTTTCTTTTTAAGGAATTTTTTATATATTGTGTTCATGGATCACTGTGGGTTACAGAAACTGCAAGTATGTTCTCCTGATCTGTGGTTTTTGTGTCTTTTTTATAATTTTTTTTTTTGCTTATACGTTTACTTGTATTATCTTTTACTTTTAATATCTTTTTTAACTTTTTTTTTTTAAGATTTTATTTATTTAGTCGACAGACAGAGATCACAAGTAGGCAGAGAGGCAGGCAGAGAGAGAGGGGGAAGCAGGCTCCCTGCTGAGCAGAGACCCCGATGCGGGGCTCGTTCCTAGGACCCTGGGGTCATGACCTGAGCCGAAAGCAGAGGCTTTAACCCACTGAACCACCCAGGCGCCCCACTTTATTTTTTTTTTTTTAGTAATAGCTTTATTGAGACCTAATTCACATGCCATAAAATTTACCCTTTTAAAGTGTGCGGTGCACCAGTTTCCAGGGTATTCACGGAATTGTGCACCCATCGCCGCCATCTCATTGTGGACCATTTTTATCATCCCAGAAAGAAATCCTCTGCCCTCTAGCAGTCACTAGTCCATTGCCATCTGTATGGATTTGCCTCTTCTGGAGATTTCTTATCAGTGAAATCATACAACATGTGGTCTTTTGCATCTGCCTCTTAGCATCATGTTCTCGAGGCTCGTCCACATTGTGGCAGGTATCAGTCCTTCCTTCCCTTTTATTGCCAAACGGTGTTCCTTGGTAATGCTCGCCCGCCTTTTGTTTATCATTCATCTGGAGTGGACAGGTGGTGATTTTTCATCTGTCGGCGATCATGATGCTGCCAACATTAATACGGGTTTTCATTAACATTAATACATGTGTGTTCATTTCTCTTACATATACCTAGAAGTGGAATCACAGGGTCATACGGTAAAGGTCTGTCCTCACCCATTTTCTGCTCCCACCAGAGAGAGATAAGGGTTCCAATCTTAAATTCTCACCAGCACATTATTGTCTGTCTTTTTGAAGTTTGTCATCCTGGAGAATGTAACGCATTATCTCACTGTGTTTTTTTGTTTTTTTTTTTAATATTTATTTATTTGACAGACAGAACACGGGTAGGCAGAGAGGCAGGCGGAAAGAGAGGAAAGGAAGCAGACTCCCCGCCGAGCAGAGAGCCCGATGTAGGGCTCAATCCCAGGAGTCTGGGATCATGACCCGAGCCAAAGGCAGAGGCTTAACCCACTGAGCCACCCAGGCGCCCCCTCACTGTGGTTTTGATGTGCGTTTCCATAGGGACTAGTGATGTTGATCACCTTCTCATGAGCTTCTTGGCCATTTGTATGTCTTCCTTTAAAGAAATGTCTATTGTGGGGTGCCTGGGTGGCTCAGTGGGTTAAGCCTCTGCCTTCGGCTCAGGTCATCATCTCAGGGTCCTGGGATCGAGCCCTCTGGGATCCCCCTCTCTCTCTACCTGCCTCTCTACTTGTGATTTCTCTCTCTGTCAAATAAATAAATAAAATCTTAAAAAAAAAAAAAAAAGAAACATCTATTCTGATCTGTGGTGCATTTTTTTTAAGCGGAATAGCTTATCTTCTCATTAGAAGAGTTGTAAGAATTCTGGAATGTTCTGGATGCAAGTTCTTTATTGGATTCACAATTTGCAAGTATTTTCTCCCGTTCTGTGAGTTTTTTTCACTTGGTAAAAACGTTCTCTCCCAATACAAAAAAATTTTTTCAACACAAAATTTTTCATTTTGAAGTTCAGTTTGTCTGTTTTTCCCTTTTGATGCTTTTGCTTTTGGTGTCCCATCTAAGAAATTGTTGCCTAACCCAGAGTAACAGATTGACCCCTATGTTTTCTTCAGAGAGTTTTATGGTTTCAGTCTTACATTAGGTCTTCGAGCTATTTTAAGTTCCCTTTTATCTGATGTGAGTTGGGGATCCAACCTCTCTGTTTGCATGTGGCTGTCCATTTGTTCAGTATTGTTCGCTGGAAGGCAGAACTTTCCTCATTAAATTGTCTTGGTGCCCTTGGTGTTGAAAATCAGTTGTCCATAAATGCAAGTGTTTATTTCTGATGTTCTAATTCCATTCCATTAATCACTATTCCTGTCCTTAGGGCAGTACCATACTCTCTCCATTACTTGGCTTTGTAGTAAGCTTTGACACTGAGAAGTAGGAGTCTTCCAAGTTAAAGTAGTTAAATATATCACTTTTATTCTTTTAGTTTGTGCTTTTTGAGTATTGCTAATTTTTCTCCATCCTGAAGACATGGGAAATCTTACCTCTTCCTTCGAAAGTCTTAGAAGTTTTGCTTTTTGGGGGGGAAAAAAAAGGTCAGGGCTTTAATCTAGCTTGAACTGTGTATTTGTGTGGTGTGAGGTAGAGGGTCATTTAATTTTTTCCAGATGGATAGCCAGTTGTTCCAGCCCTGGTTTTCTCTGCTGCTTATTTTCTGCGTGTGCTTATAGCAAATGTGCATGCCTTTGTTCTCCAGAACGGAGAGTTGTCTTGCAAATGTAATTTTATGTATTTGTTTTATTTACCATCTTTATTTCAAAAAATACTTTCTCTCATAAGAATATTACTTTTTCGGGGCACCTGGGTGGCTCAGTGGGTTAAGCCTCTGCCTTCAGCTCAGGTCATGATCTCAGGGTCCTAGGATCGAGCCCGCATCGGGCTCTCTGCTCGACGGGGAGCCTGCGTCCCCCTCTCTCTCTGCCTGCCTCTCTGCCTACTTATGATCACTCTCTTTCTGTCAAATAAATAAATAAAATCTTTAAAAAAAAAAGAATATTACTCTATCTTTAATAAAATGACTTGAAAGTGTTTTGAAAACATCCTGTGCAATGATAAATTCTTTGAGTAAGAAAGGGTACAGGGGCGCCTGGGTGGCTCAGTGGGTTAAGCTGCTGCCTTCGGCCCAGGTCATGATCCCAGGGTCCTGGGATCGAGTCCCAAATCAGGCTCTCTGCTCAGCAGGGAGCCTGCTTCCCCCGCTCTCTGCCTGCCTCTCTGCCTGCTTGTGATCTCTCTCTGTCAAATAAATAAAATCTTAAAAAAAAAAAGAAAGAAAGAAAAAAAAGAAAGGGTACAGAGCAACAAGTTAGCCTCTCAGTGCTCAGACTGCCAGTTCCCTCCCAGAAGCAATCACTGTTAGTAATTCTTTTTTTTTTTCCAGAGAAATTTTATATAGCCACAGCTCATAGTATATATAAAATACCCTCCCTTTATACATTATACAAATGGTAGTATATACTATGTAAGTTTGGTGTCTTGCTTTGTTCTCTTAATAATATACATCAAGGTCATTTTCTATCAAATGTGAAAATGCTTCTGAATTTTTGTTTTTTGTGTGTTTTTTAAATTTTTTTTAAAGATTTTATTTATTTATTTGACAGAGAGATCACAAGTAGGCAGAGAGGCAGAGAGAGAGAGAGGGAAGCAGGCTCCCTGCTGAGCAGAGAGGCTGATGTGGGGCTCGATCCCAGGACCCTGGAATCATGACCTGAGCCAAAGGCAGAGGCTTAACCGACTGAGTCACTGAAGTGCCCCTGCTTTTTGTTTTTAAGATTTTATTTATTTGACAGAGAGAGAGAGAGATCACAAGTAGGCAGAGAAGCAGGCAGAGAGAGAGGGAGAAGCAGGCTCCTACTGAGCAGAGAGCCTGATGTGGGGCTCGATCCCAGGACTCTGAGATCATGACCTGAGCCGAAGGCAGACACTTAACCCACTTAGCCACCCAGGTGCCCCTGAACTTTTGTTTGAAACTGCATAGCATTGCGTTGTTTGGAGCTACCATGAATTATTAAACCAGTCCGCTTCTGAAGGACATGTTGGCGTTTCTTATGTGTTGTTGGAGGCAGTGAATATCCCTGTTCATAGGTCACGGTGCATGTGGGACCCATAACTGTAGACTGTTCTTTACTCTCCTTTGACATTTGTCTCTGGACCTTGCTTATGGTATTTTGGCATTCGTGTTTTTCAGTGCACTCACATTTGTCCCTCTTTCCTTCCTTGATTCATGGGTTTGTGATGCTGCTGGTCTGGAGACTAGAACTTTTTGAGAACCTCTGGTCTTGTACAGAAAAATTATTTGGAACTTTTTCTCCTGCAGAATGTTGTTGACCGTGGTCACTGCCTTAAAAGGGTTCACTTGAGCCAGTGGATCTCAGTGGCACCACTGACTAATTTGAATAACCAAGAGAACTTCTTGGCTCTTTTTCCACCATGTTCCCTACTGGTTTGCTCATACGCGGAATCTCATCTAAAGATGGTACAGATTCCCCCTTTCCCCTCCAACGTTTTAAATGAAAAATGTAAAATTTTCAATAAAAGTTGGGAGTTTGACAGGGAACACCCTTATACCCATCACCTGGACTGGAATCACCATTTTGCTCTGTTTCTTGAGTAGCTGTAATGGCCTACCCACGTGTCGTTAATTCACATCTCTGTAATTAATGCGAATTGCTAGCAGCTGAGGCAGACTTGTCCCAGCATGACAAGCCCTGTCCAGAGGAGAGATTTCCTGTTTGTTTTTCTGAAGATTTGCAAAAAAAAAAAAAAAAAGACAATTATTTTCTACTGGGAACTTCAAGCTCTTGGTTTTGTACGTTCACTTCAGATTCTGTTTAGAAATCAAAAGATTTTGCCTGGACCTTAAAGCTGAGAATTCCCCCTAATGCAAAATTCAACCCTAGTTTCTGATGGAGTTGACATAACTTTACATATTTATGTGATTTTAAACAATGAGTATAATTCAGTGGGTTTTGGCATCAGAAGGCACGGGTAGATCTTTCTGTGCTGTGGGAATGTGCTTAGGATCTTCTCCATCGTTCTGTATAAAAATGTGGGAATCAGAGTTCACCCCGTTGAATGCTCGGTAACAGTGTTTAATGTGTCACAGCCTTCATGTGTATACATAAAAATCAGTGTATATAAGCCTGTCTCCTTTATAGAAACTGTGGGCTGTTCTATTGTGTGGGCATGTGGGATTTGAAGGTCAAAAAGTATGTATTTTTAAATGTTAACAATATTAGCATCTGTCCCTCCCAACATGTCCTCCTGGCTTAAAACGCCACAAGTGCACAATAGAGTTGGGATATTAACACAAATAATCACCTCACTGACGCTTATGGTAGCGCAAAAAATTCAAGATTAATATCTGTTTTTAACTTTTAAATCTTTTTTAGAAGATAGCCTTATAAAAGGAATGTCTGGGGTGCCTGGGTGGTTCCTTTGGTTGAGCATCCAACTCTTGATTTCAGCTCAGGTCGTGATCTCATGACCCTGAGATCAAGGTCCACATCAGGCTCCGTGCTGGGGGGGTGGGGGGGTGGAGATGCTCCCTCTCCCTCCGACCCTACTCCCATGCTCGCTCACTTGCTCTCTCTCTAAAATAAAAATAAGTAAATGTTGAAAAAAAAAAAAAAGAATGTCTGTAGTAATACAATTTTTTAAATTTAAAATTATTTGAATGCTGGGCACCTCGCTGGCTTGGTCTGTAGAGCACGCAACTCTTGATCTCGGGGTGTTGGGTATAGAGATTACTTAAAAATAGAGTCTTAAAGGAGCACCTTGGTGGCTCAGTTGGCTAAGCTTCTGTCTGCCTTCGGCTCAGGTAGTGATCTTGGGGGTCCTAGGAACTATGTCAGTTTCCTGCTCAGCGGGGAGTCTGCTTTTCCCTCTAACTCTGCCCTCCTCACTCACTCGTGCTGACTCTCTCTCTCTCTCAAATAAATAAGTGAAATCTTCTAAAAAATAATAATATGAATACTCTTTTGAGAGATGTTCCCTAATACTTTTTTTCTTGAATTTTTGTCTTCTGCTCCTGTCAGGGGTTTTAAGTGATTTTGCCGGAAAGTGTGTCTCCAGACATTCTTTTCTTTCTTTTTTTTCACCTTCCTATTTGGTGAAGTGTTCAAATACCCCAGACTAGTAAGAGCCATCCTCTGCAAGTGCTTCCAGTGGTGACCAGACACTCCTCACAGTGTCCTCAGGGGACAGCCCTCCTCCCTCCCCGGGGCAGAGTGCCCGAGTGCTCCTCTCTGTCTTCCCTAATCCCTCTGGTATTGGACTAGACATGTTGGGTGGTGGCAGGTGTCTGGTGCAATGTATCAATGTACCATTTTGACTTATTATTTCTTTTGGAGGGGGGAAGGGCAGAGGGAGAGGGAGAGAGAGAGAGAATCTTAATTAAGCAGGCTCCACACACCAGCACGGAGCCCGATGTGGGACTTGATCTCACGACCCCGAGATCCTGACCTGAGCCGAAATCCAGAGTCGGACACTTAACCGACTGAGCCACCCAGGTGCCTCATGTACCATTTGACTTGGGAGCAGATGATGATTGTGAAAAATAGCTAGATAATTACAAATAATAAAAGCTAACATTTATTAAGCACTTACTGTATGTTTCGAGTGCTGTTTTACGTGCATTTTCTTCATTTACTCCTTACACTATGTAGAATGTACTCCCTTCTACAGGTGAGTAAATTGAGGCACACAGAGGTTTATCTAACTGGCCGAGGGAGCCGCTGGGAAGTGGCACAGAGAGGCTCAGATCAAGGCGACCTGAGTCAGTGTTGGAACTGAGCATTTCCCCTCTTGCTTCCCAGTTGGCTTTGTGTGTATTTTGTTGGCCTTGACAAAATGTACCTCATATCGTATCTTATGAAGTAAAATGTATTTTCTGGAAATGAGGTCATACTCTAGAGATTGTTCAGCTACCCCTTTTCACTCCTCAGGATGTTAGGACATTTTTTGGTCAGTGTTTATGAAAATCTCATGTTTGTCAGAACGGCTGAGTGTTCTGTTGTGTGGTCCTCTGGCACTTGGGGGGTCAAAGAATGTGTGCCTTTGTGGGGATTAGCATGTGGCCTTTCCAGATTGCCCTTCCATTCTCATTGTCTATCTTTGTTAATCAGTTTAGTTGAGAGTCGATAAGTAAGAAGAATTGCTGTGCTTGGTGAACACTTTCCTTCCAGAAGGCTCTGCCAGTTGCTTTCGTAGCTACATCCCAGTAGCACAGCTATTGGCCTCGTGTTCTCAACTGCCAGATAGCAGCTTGACAAAACGGTCTTACATCCCCAGCTTTCCAGGCAAAGTAGGAAATAAGGGGGAAGTCCTAGGGCCAGACAGAGGCAGGCACCCAGCACTCGTCCAGTGACAGGGGCCTAACAGTAACCACCCTTTCTCCCCGCAGGAGTGCTACCTGGAGAGTGACCAGACGAGCCTCTACCACGCAGCCAAGGGGCTGATGACCCTGCAGGCTCTATACGGGACAATCCCCCAGATCTTTGGGAAAGGAGAGTGCGCAAGGGTAAGAAACGGTACATGTTTCTGCGGTGAAAGAAGGGGTGCCCTGGTACCCAAAAAGGGAGAAATGGGAAGCTATTTACAAACAAGTACAGCCAATCCTATTTATTTCTGAATTCACCTAATTGCTGAAATGTACATGTAACCCCAAATTGATATTCGCAGTGTTTTTTGTTTTTTTTTTTTAATTTTTTTTTTTTAATTTATTTATTTGTCAGAGACAGAGGGAGAGAGAGCAAGCGAGCACAGGCAGACAGAGTGGCAGGCAGAGGCAGAGGGAGAAGCAGGCTCCCTGCCGAGCAAGGAGCCCGATGTGGGACTCGATCCCAGGATGCTGGGATCATGACCCGAGCCAAAGGCAGCCGCTTAACCAACTGAGCCACCCAGGCGTCCCAGTATTCGCAGTGTTTTGTGGCCACGTCAAGAATGGCAAAAATTTGAGCGGCCCACTGTGCATGTTCCCAGCTGACGTCTGGTAAAGCAGTGCCCTGCGCTCTTGTTTCGGCTCTCGGGCTGTAAACAGGTGTCCTTTTTGGCCATTATGTAGTGTTACGCACTACTTAACACCATGTTTTTTGCATTTTTGTGCTTTCTGTTGGTGATTTCCCTGTTTCACAGGGCCCCAAGGGTGGTCGTGCGGCACTGTCCGTGTCCCCCCACTCAGGAGGGTTGCAGTGCCGTGGTGGGCCTTACCAAGAGGAGGATGCCGTGTTGGCTCAGCTTCCCGCAGGCCTGAGTGATGGTGCTGTTGGCTCAGAGTTCATTGTTGGTGACTCAACAATCTGTAGGAAATAGTGTCTTTAAATAGAGGCACACAGGAAACAAGCTTGCCCATTGATGAGTCGATAAAAATGTTGTGGCCAGAGGCTCACAGGAGCCTAACCCCATGTTTCCTCTTGGAGCAGAGGCCCAGTAGGCACTGAGTCAGCGCCTATGGTGGCTTTACAGGGGTCTCCCGAGTAACAAGTTCCCGCCTCCCCGAGTGGTGGCCGCCGCCCGCACGCGCGCACGTGTGGGGTGGGTGGCCAGCAGCAGACGCTTTTCTCTAACTGCTGATTTCTGATCAGTCTCACTCTTCCACGGTTTCTCTCCTTTTAAATTTTTTTGATTGTCTTTCTGTTTTTAGCTACCTTTTAAAATCTGCTGCTTCCCAGAAGGCCCCACCTGATCTAATGTTTTGTTTCCAGCAAGTGGCCAATATGATGATCAGAATGAAGAGAGAGTTTACAGGAAGCCAAAATTCAATATTTCCTGTTTTTGATAATCTCTTGTTGCTCGATCGAAATGTGGACTTATTGACGCCTCTTGCCACTCAGCTTACATATGAAGGACTCATTGATGAAATTTATGGCATTCAGAACAGTAAGTAAAGTGACATCTGTGTTTCCTGAAAGGTCAATGGATAAAAATATTCAAAAGGGCGTATTTTGAGGGGAGGGGGTTTCATTTTGGGGGGGGTTTTCTTTGAGATGCTTTCTTTGCATATAAATCAGAAGCTATTTGAGAAAGTACAATTCTGACTTCTGGCTTTTGGACACCAGTTTAAACAGAAGTGTGAGCAAAAACTGGTGTTGTCGGTCCCAGGAAGGCTGGCCGGATGCTTAGTGTGCGGGACTCTGCTTGTCCCCGTGGACAGTGGCCCTCAGATACAGATGGCACTGCGGTTTGGAGAAAGCAGACCCTCGAGGCTGGCAGTTGTTGGGAAAGCTTGTTGGAGAGGCCTATTTGCACTGCATGCAGTGAGGGGTGGGCGGAGAAGCCACAGCGAGGGGCAGGCTGTGTCAGAAACAGAGGGATGCTGCCGTGGAGATCACAGTGGGACGTATCCAGGGAAGGGCAGACACTCGACGTTGGGGACACCAGATGGAAGACTGGGGAGGCCTGCTAGCGTTTAGGTGTGACAAATCATTAGGTCCAAGGTCAGAGACATGTTGGTTTGGCTTTGGCCCACACCATAGGCTTGTTTATTTCAGCATTTTAAATTTTAGAAATGTTTAATAATCTAATAATAATCCGGATATATTTCTTTTGCCATCAAAGTCTACTTTGATTGTGAAAAAATAAAAACCTCAGTATTATATGCCATGTTTCCTGAAGCTGGCTTACTTCTCTCCTGAGTTGGAAAATCCTGTTTTGTGCCCGGGCACCTGATCCGTTCCTTCAATAAATGCACACAGGGGTGCGCCGGGGTGGCTCAGTGGGTTGGGCCTCTGCCCTGGGCTCAGGTCATGATCTCAGGATCCTGGGATCGAGTCCCGCATCAGGCTCTCTGCTGGGCGGGGAGCCTGCTTCCTCCTCTCTCTCTTTGCCTGCCTCTCTGCCTGCTTCTGATCTCTCTCTGTCAAATAATAAATAAATAAATAAATAAATAAATGCACACAGGACCTTGCTCCCTTCCACTGTCATTCCCAGGTTATGTGAAATTACCTCCGGAGAAATTTGCCCCGAAGAAACAGGGCGATGGTGGGAAGGAGCTCCCCACAGAAGCAAAGAAACTTCAGCTGAATTCCGCAGAGGAGCTTTATGCTGAGATCCGAGACAAAAACTTCAACGCGGTGGGCTCCGTGCTTAGCAAGAAAGCGAAAGTGATCTCCGCAGCGTTTGAGGTGAGGCTTTTTGGGTTTTGCTGCTGCCCTGGGCCGCAGGCGGGACTGCCCCGCACCCCAGGGGAGGAAGAGCCTCTGGGCTTTGGTTCAGGGGCACGTTCCCCTCCTAAGGAACTGGGGCTCCCTAGGATTTCTTTTGGGACTTGTTCCTAGACCTGAGACAGGTGTCCATTGCTCCTTCCTGGTGGGGCGGCCAGAGCACTGCCTGCAGTTTACAGCCTCTTGTCATAGATATTTGTTTTACCTTTTCTTTTTCGTTATTTCCTACCTCCCTCACGAGGAAGCCGGCTCTACTATAAATAAAAGATCCTCCAGAATAGAACTCGAGGTCGGGGTGGGGGGGGGCAGCTAGGTCCCCGCGGAGGCCGTGGGTGATAATGAGAGAGGTGGCTCATTATCACCTCCCGCCCCCTCTCGCCAGGCCCCTCGTTTACTCTTGGGTAAGCTCACTTCCAAAACAGGGAAGTTCAGTAACATGATAAACTCTATTTAGACTTTGGAAACGTAAACTGGGAGAATTTTTGAAAACTAATGTTTCACCAAGTCTGTATTTCTAGATTTCATCTTTCTTTTTTTTTTTTTTTAAAGATTTTATTTATTTGACAGACAGAGATCATAAGTAGGCAGAGAGGCAGGCAGAGAGAGAGAGGAGGAAGTAGGCTCCCTCCCTGCTGAGCAGAGAGCCTGATGCGGGGCTTGATCCCAGGACCCTGGGATCATGACCGGAGCCGAAGGCAGAGGCTTTAACCCACTGAGCCACCCAGGCGC
>PISX010006035.1:0-101419 GCA_004024625.1 Mellivora capensis | reverse complement strand
TAGTTTGGCGATTGTAGACATTGCTGCTATAAACATTCGGGTGCACGTGCCCCTTCGGATCACTACGTTTGTATCTTTAGGGTAAATACCCAGTAGTGCAATTGCTGGGTCATAGGGTAGTTCTATTTTCAACTTTTTGAGGAACCTCCACGCTGTTTTCCAGAGCGGTTGCACCAGCTTGCATTCCCACCAACAGTGGCACCTTGTTTCTTATCACTCTTCCTTTTACTTACTCTCCTTTGAGCATTCCATCCCTTAGCTCTTCTTTCTAAATATATCAAGCACACTCTGGCCCCAGGGCTTTTGCACTTGCTCTTTCTTCCTGCCTACAATTATCTTCCTCTAGGTTTCTGCAAGATTCACTTTCGCATCTCTTTCAGGTCGTTGATTGCTTATGTGGCAATCAAAGGGATCCCTGCAACCCTGTTTAAACTACTTTGTTTATTTATATATTTATTTATTTTAAAGATTTTATTTATTTATTTGACAGAGAGCAAGAGATCACAAGTAGGTAGAGAGGCAGGCGGGGGGGTGGGGGTGGGGGTGGGAAGCAGGCTCCCTGCTGAGCAGAGAGCCTGATGTAGGGCTCGATCCGAGGACCCTGAGATCGTGACCAGAGCCGAAGGCAGAGGCTTAACCCACTGAGCCACCCAGGTACCCCAACCCCGTTTAAACTTTAAAGTGAAAATGAGGGGCACCTGGGTGGCTCAGTGGGTTAAGTGTCTGCCTTTGGCTCAGGGCCTCTCCTGGGATCAAGTCCGGGATTGGGCTCTCTGCTGGACAGGGAGCTTGTTTCTCTCTCTCCCTCTGCCCCTCCATCCCTGCTTGTGCTCATTCTCTCTGTCAAATAAATAAATAAAATCTTTTAAAAAATAAAGTTAAGATGAGTTAGTCATTCCCTGTTTCCCCCCATGGCACTTGTTACCATTTTGGCACACTATATATTTTCCTTTTTATTTTTGTCTTCCCACACTGGAAGGTGAACTGTATTAGTACAGGTATCCTGGTCTAATTTTGTTTCTTGTTCTTCTGCGCCTGAAACAGTCCTGACACATAGTAAGGGCTCAGTAAACATTTGTTGCGTGAACGACTGAATGAGTGGAGAAATGACTCCAGTCTCATTCTGTCTCCAATATCAGGTAAAATGCCTTCCTCAGAAATGCTTTCTCCAACCTTCCCTTCTAAAACAGCCATTCCCATCCTAGCTCTTCTTTATAATATCATCACATTTTCTTTTACTTGTAGTACTTGTCACTATCTGAGATTATTCTGTTTATCTCCTCAATTATTGTCTGTCCCCTTGCTCCTCCATTAGACTGTAGTGTCCAGGGGCACCTGGGTGGCTCATTTTGTTATACGTCTGCCTTCGGCTCAGGTCATGATCTCAGGGTCCTGGGATTGAGCCCCGCATCGGGCTGTCTGCTCAGTGGTGAGTCTGCTTCTCCCCACTTCTCTCCCTATCTGATCTCTCTCTCTGTTTCTTACCCTCTCAAATAAATAAATAAAATCATAAAAAAAAAGAACGTAGGCTCCATGAGATCTGGGACCTTGGCACATACTAGGTAGTCAATAAATATTTGTTAAATGAATGAAGAAAAGCTGTGCTTCCCATGGATTATCTCACCTCACAGCAACCCCCTTAAGTACTACCATTAGACTCTTCTCTCGAATAATGCACTTACACACCTGGGAAATGGTAAAACCCAGATTTGAACACAGGGAGTTTGATTTCAGAACTCATTCTGAGTTAATTTGTTTAACTGCGGGACTTGTCAGAGCTTCTGAATCTACAATCTGTAAGAGAAGGAAAGAAAGCATATGCAACATTGCCCAAACATACTTAACCACAGGATCCTCTTTTCTGGTGGAATATTCCTAGAGTTTTATGGATATATTTTGGAAATGCCATTATAACTTTCTAACTGATTCATTTGGGAAGTTGGTAGAGTTTTATTTACAGATCAATAACGTAACTACATTGTAATCCCATGTGGTCTAATATATGTAAGAAGTGTGGTGGGATGGAAGAGTGGACATCTTCTCTGCGGGAAAGTAAATGGAGCTCAGGTTTGTTGTCAGAAAAGCAATAGAAGAGGAAATGAATCTAGGTGAAAGAGACAAAAAAAGAAAAGTCCCAGTAAGGCGCAAAGATCACCTTTCTTCCAGCAAAATCTGACCATCAGTATGTGGGCCTGAGTAAGTCAGGCAGCGGAAAATTGTTCGGCCTGTAGCACAGAGGAGCCTGCTATTCTCAGCTGAGAAGTAGACATTGGTATTTGTTTATTCCACACGGTTTTCTTTCTTCCTCTTTCTAACAGAACCCCCTGTCTGCCCTTGCAATTCACCCTCTCTCACCCCGCCTCGTGCTTCCTTATCTCCCTGCGAGTGAATGGTGTAGAAATGAAAAGGTCATGTGATACGCATCTGGTCAGCAACACAGAAAGGCCAGACTGCCTGGGGACTTCTGGAAGAGTACCTGTCACTACTGGACAGGGAAAGAGACGCGTAGACAGAGCGGGTGTTGTGTCTGCGCGTGATGCCTGGGGCTGGGCAGAGCTCGCAGTCATGAGAGGGCACAACAGAAACATGGAATACTCTCTCCTTAGCTTTCTCAGGGGCTTTACTATTTATTTTTGAGCCAGGTATCTTGGGAGGCATATTAGAGGGATTGATTTTTAGATAAGGAAATAAGGGGTACTTGGGTGGCTCACTTGGTTAAGCGTCTGCCTTTGACTCGGGTCATGATCAAGCCCCACGTCAGGCTCCCTGCTCAGCCGGGAGTTGCTTCTTACTCTCCCTCTGCCTCTCCCCTTGCTTGTGCTCACTTGCTCCCCGCCTCTCTCTCTCTCTGTCAAATAAATAAATAAAATCTTTAAAAAAAATAGATAAGGAAATAAATCCCTCCTTTCCAGTGAGTAGCATTATCCAGCTCCAGAATTTTAGCCACGACTCCCTATTTCAGGTGACTGTCAGTTGACTCTTTCAGGAAGCAGGGGCTGGGCCTCAGTCACTCGGGCAGTTTGCACAGGCTGTTGCAACAGGGCTGGAGCTGTGCCAGTTCAAGGGTGCTGCCTAAATTGGTAAGAGCAAGACTTGTGTTAGAAACAGGCTGGAGGGGAGTAGCTAGCAGATCAATGGTGTAATAGTGGATAAAGATCCCCTACATACCGCAGTTGAAGATTTTAGGGATTCTTCCCATTCCTAAACTAAGTTCTCATCACTTGGGTGCCCAGCTACATGGCTGTCCCTGGGTCTTGCGAAATTCCTACTTGAAACCTGCAATGTCCGCTCTCCTTCCCTTTCAAAACAGGGGGCTGCTTGCCCGCATCCTTGTCTGAGATCCTGTGGAAGATATAGCCTGGAGGAGATGTAGACCAGGTCAGACTCAGCGCTCTCTCTTTTTTTCTTTTTGTAAATTTATTTTATTTTGGGGCGCCTGGGTGGATCAGTCGTTAAGCATCTGTCTTCAGCTCAGGTCATGATCCCAGGGTCCTGGGATCAAGCCCCACATGGGCTCTCTGATCAGCAGGAAGCCTGCTTCTCCCTCTCCCGCTCCCCCTGCTTGTGTTCCCTCTCTCACTATGTCTCTTTCTGTCAAATAAGTAAATAAAACCTTAACAATAAATAAATAATAAATAAATAAATAAATTTTATTTTAATTCTGGTATAGTTAGCATACAGTGTTATATTAGTTTCAGGTACAGTATAGGATTCAACACTTCTGTGCATCACCCAATGCTCATCCTAAATACACTCCTCAATCCCCATCACCTAGTTCACCCGCCCCTCCCCCTTCCCCTTCTGGTAACCACCAGTATATTCTCTATAGTTAAGAGTCTGTTTCCTGCCTTATCTCTCTCTCTCTCTTTTTCCCTTTGCTCATTAGTTTTATTTCTCAAATTCCACATATGAGTGAAATCATATAGTATTTGTCTTTTCTGACTGACTGATTTCACTTAGCATAATACTCTCTGGCTCCATCCATGTCATTACAAATGGCAAGACTTTTAGATGCTTGAAGGAGTGAAAGTGAGCACTTCTGCCACTCATACCCTGAGTTCGCGCAGGTAGCTTGTCCAAGGCCATACATTTAGTTAGTGGAAGAATGAGGATTAAAATCCAAGTTGTCTAACTCCCAGCATTTGTGGCCATGACCATGGCACTAAGTGAGACCTTTCAAAGATTGTGGCAAGTAATTTCATATGTGAGAAAATCCTGCAAAGGGCTTATAGAGAGACAAAGATAATGAAACTGATCCTCACCTTGACCTGTCATCATTCCCCACCTTTGACTTCTACCCAAAGTTTGAACCTTTCACTCTCAGTATAGAGCACTGGTTCCTCACTATAAATGCATAGCGTCATGCTTCACATCAGGTATAGCACAAATAAATTTGTGGGTCCTATCTCAGGCTCAAGGGGACAAGCTTCCCAGGCACATCTATCATTTGGATCCCTCCCAGTAGAGGAAGAGGATCCAGCAGGATGGAGGAACCCATGAACCACTAAACTTTTGTTGAAGAGGGTATCTCCATTACTATGATAAAGATGGTTTCCCAGCACTGGGCACTCGGGCAAAACTGTCTGGGTCGTGAAATGGCTGGGCTATCACCAGGGTATTGGAAGTAGCAAGGAAAGTTGTCCTATTCATCATCACCTCCCTGGAATATTTGTTTAAGAGCTATGAGTGGAACTTGTTTCATATTCTCTTCCTTGAGTTAGTGTATTCGTTCATTGGGCAGAAAGCTCTGTGTCAGGCTTTCTAGCTTGTTTTAGGCCTTCAAAGGCATGAAAGAATGATAGTTATAGAAACTTGTTTATATATAATAATATATAAAAATATAATTATTATTTTATAAGTTTATAACCTTGAAAAGGCTTACAGTTTGAACCTTTTTTGGAAGAAAGGATAGGAAATCAGGGTCATAATCCTGGAGTGGCCATATTTGGACAGGTACTAAAAATGACAGTTAGTGGTACAGTGAGTGAAGTGGGGAAGAAGTTTAAATGAATAAACTTCAATAGACAAAGCAAGAAGCTGTGGTTATTGACCTACAGTACAGAGAAAGAGAAAGACAGAAACCAACTTGCCCTGAGTGCTAGTTACATTTAGGCTGAAAGCAGAGACAAAGATAGTGAGTGTTTCTCATGGATTAGATGTAGACTCTGCAGAAAAGAGCCAACCTGGAGCCATTTCAAATTTCCCTCAAGAGTTCTACTCAAAAAGATGAAATGACTTCAGCAAAAGGCGGGTTCACCTGATTCCCACTGCTGTGCGGGGGGAGGGGGGGAATATAAGTGACCAACTGGAGGTAAATGTTTCACCCAGGGTACAGGCCGTTCAATGTGGGAGCCTCCAAAGTACCCATGAAACCACCCACAAGAAGAATAGTCAGCTTTGAACATCAACCAGAAAGAGACAGCTTTAAACATTTGCCACAGCCAGAGGAAACCGATGCCAAAGTATCTTGGTGCCAGTCAGGTAAGACATTTCCTACCCTTTAGTTCTTATTCCTCCCCCACTATTTTAATATTGGAAGATCCAGAGGCAGCCCACGGGCAAGTGGGGTCAGAGGAGTGGAAGCAACAGTTTGGGAAACAGAGATCGGGCTAACTAAGCCCCTTCTCTCACTGCTAACGCCTTGTCAAGGGGAGAAATTTAACTTTAAATGGAATTTGGCATTTCGACTTTTACATTTAAATGACTGAACATTTTGATTAGCAAAATAGGACTATTCATATGACTAGACGCCATACGAAGACTTTTACTATCTAGGAGTGTCCTGGTCTGGATTTCTCATAAAGGAAGGACTACCTCCTCAGGATGGGCAATGTGGACGAAAGGAAAAGTTGTTCTTGACTCCACCCTAAGAGTCCACTGACTCAAAGTGCCTGCCATAGTGTTTCGAGTTGTGTTTTTCTGTCATATGCAACTGAAAAGGTTCTACTGAGTATTCCATGCATAGATTAAATACTAAATATACACAAAAATGGATTTCCTAAAGTAAGGTCTTACTTCAAATTCTAGCTCTCTCTGCTTATTGGAAAGGGCATTCAGTAGTCAGAAGAAATGTATTTTAATGTTGGGAAGGGCTTGCTAAGGGTGCTTTTTCAAGGGATTTTGTAGGAAATCAAACATGAGATTGTATGCTGACTTTCTCAAGAGAAAGGTAAGCATCAGTCTCCTTTTTCCCTTTAAGAAGAATCAAGCGACAAGCTGTATATGTCCTTCTTAACACAGCTGTGGAACTAAAGCCTCTCTTTGCCTTTGGATTCCTGGGACATTGCTTGATGCTGATTTCCAATTCACAATTTTATGGATCTCTTTTTTCTGTTGCTACATCTCTGCATTTTGAACAAATTTGTTTCTTGCATTTATAATTAAATAGTCAACCAGTCCAAATCCAATAAAAATTTAGCTGAGGTCACATATTTGATGCTTTTAGCATGCCTAATAATTTCCATCTTTTCTTACTCAAATACTCATAAGTATTAGCATTTTATTTTTCTGCTTTCTACTCATTTTTAAAAATAGGTTTAAACAAAATATTCAAATCATTGTATAAACCAACTATGCTTTATGCAAAATAATACAATCCAGACAAAATAGGACCAATAGCTAATGACACCATCATGAAAACTTTATTAATTAGCAAATGTTTGAGATTCACAATTTATGCATAGAAAAAGTGGGTTAGGGAGCCTGGGTGGATCAGTTAGTTAAGCGTCTGCCTTTGGCTCAGGTCATGATCCCAGGGTGCTGGGATCAAGTCCCACATTGGGCGCCCTGCTTGGTGGGGAGTCTGCCTCTCCCTCTCCCTCTGCCCCTACCCCAGCTTGTGTGCCTGCCATGTGGACACATTTTCTCTCTCTCTCTCAAATAAACAAATAAAATCTTTTTTAAAAAGGAGGGGGTTATAAGGTGTCAAAAGACGGGGTCAGAGTTTCATTCATCTGAGGGTCACTAGTATCTAGAAACATGATGCTCAGTAAATTTTTGCTCAGGGAATGAATTCCCTTTCTAGAAGGTATGGAGTAGATTTGTAAGTTTGATAAATTTTACCTGATTTTTAAATATGTACTTAATCATGTTAATTCTGCTTCCTTAACTATTATGTTCATACCATTTGAAATATCTAGATTCAAACCTTCCCCGTTCCCCAACACAAAGATGAAAATACTGGGACAAACACAATTTTGGACTACTCCTTGTCATGTGCTAGAGGTCACATGAGAGAATAAGATACTTAGAAGTTGTTTTCCTTCAAATCCTTTGAAGTGTTTGTCAAGACCTTCAGTGAGGGGCGCCTAGCTGGCTCAGTCAGAAGAGCATGGGGCTCTTGATCTGGGGGCCATGAGTTCGAGCCCCACACGGGGTATAGAGAGCACTTGAATGAATAAAACATTTTCTTAAAAAATTAAAAAAAAACATATAGTGAGAGATTTCAAATCTGACAATTTAAAAGTTTAAAAATAATCCAAGATAAGCCTCTGCTTTCGGCTCAGGTCATGATCCCAGGGTTCTGGGATCGAGCCCCGCATCGGGCTCTCTGCTCAGTGGGGAGCCTCCTTCCTCCTCTCTCTGCCTGCTTCTCTGCTACTTGTGATCTCTGTCAGTTACATAAATAAATAAAATCTTAAAAAAAAGGGGGGGGCACCTGGGTGGCTCAGTGGGTTAAAAATAATCCAAGGGACGCCTGGGTGGCTCAGTGGGTTAAAGCCTCTGCCTTCGGCTCAGGTCATGATCTCAGGGTCCTGGGATCAAGCCCCGAATCGGGCTCTCTGCTCAGCGGGGAGCCTGCTTCCTCCTCTCTCTCTGCCTGCTTCTCTGTGATTTCCGTCTGTCAAATAAATAAATAAAATCTTAAAAAAAAAAACCCGCTATTTAAAATAATCCAAGATAAACGAGTACAAGACTACAGAAACAAACCTTATGAACACTACTAACATATTCACTAATAGATGTTTCTAATTTGTGTGTTGAAAGCTTGCCTTATGAAAATAACACTAGAATAAGAAATGACTACATTAAAAAGCTTGGAAGCTAAGAACTTAATTTCTTCTTGAATTCTAATTCCGCCACTTGTTGGCTGTATGATCTTCAGAAAGTTGGTTGGTTCACCATATCTCAGTTTCCTCTTGTGTAAAAAGGGAATAATAGTACCATCTCCCCATGAGAGTCTAGAACCAGTTGTGAGACAAAAAAGGAGAAGATAGTGATCAAAATATCACCTGCTAAATGGACGAAGATGAGAACTGAAGGTGTGGCTTGGATATATGCAATACCAGGCATCCTAATATGGAATCACAATCATACATTGAGTAGCATTGAATCTGCTGGGCTCCCCATGCAGGAGATTGCCTCTGTAAAACGTATGGCATGGAGAAGCGAATAGAACGCATGCTCTCTGTGGATCCAGGGTTAAAATGAGGTAGGAAGGAGCTGAGATAAGCATTTTTTTTTTTTTTTTTAGATTTTATTTACTTATTTGTCAGAGAGAGAGAGAGAGCGAGCACAGGCAGACAGAGTGGCAGGCAGAGGCAGAGGGAAAAGCAGGCTCCCTGCCGAGCAAGGAGCCCGATGTGGGACTGGATCCCAGGATGCTGGGATCATGACCTGAGCCGAAGGCAGCTGCTTAACCAACTGAGCCACCCAGGCATCCCTGAGATAAGCATTTTAAAATTCTTCTTAACTCATCGAGATGAGAAGTCATTCCTCTTTCCCTGTGGGAGGTTGGAGAGGGGTTGTCAGAGAATTGACAGGAGTATTACATTAGTGAAGCTCCTTCTATAAACATTGGCATGGAAGGACATTTTGTAGACTTTTGTTCTCTTAATCCATAGGGATTAAGAGACCATTTAGCCTGTACTCAACCAAGCTGTGGCTATCCCCTTGTGGGAAACACATCAGCAGAGTGTCAGGATCATTCAGTTCTCACTTTCATAAGGCTATTCCTCCAACACTAGCCATGCTCCTCTGTGGCTCCTCCTGAAATACTCCAGGTAAATAATGTTGCCTCTGCCTATAGAATGCTCTGAAATAGGCCAGATGAACACATTAAATAAATTAACCTAGAGGCAACACTGTGCCCAAGGCTGAAAATCACTTTCCTATTTTATTTCCTAGCCCAAATGATGTCTCGCCAAGTTGTCCAGTTACTGTTGACCCTTGAACCATGCAGGGGTTCAGGGTTCCGACCCCCTACACAATCAAAAATCCATGTATAATTTATGACTCCCCAGAAACTCAACTAGTAATAGCTTACTATTGGCCGGAAGCCTTACCAATAACATAAACAGTCAGTTAACATATATTTTGTATATCATATGTGTTTTTTTACAGTGTTCTTACAATAAAGTAAGCTAGAGAAAATGTTAAGAAAATCATAAGACAAAAAAATACTTTTACAGTAGTTCTGTATTTATTTTTAAAAATTGCATTTAAGCAGACCTGCACAGTTCAAGCCTATGTTATTCAAGGGTCAACTGCACATATGAGTTATTCGGGTCCACTGAGAAGCAGATTCCAAGAAAAGACCAAACATGTAAGAGATCTACGGGGAGAGAAGGTGGTGAGGAAAGCGTCCAAACCATAGCACTGGTCTGACACCTGTGCAATAAGAGAAGGAAAGGATTTTTCCCACACCTGGATAGGAGGAAACTTAGACTGCAATGCAGTTCCTAGCAAGGTTAAACCTGATTGATAGGGAATCCTTGAGCCAAAGTTGCTTGTTGGAAGAATTCTATACCTCATTAAAAAACACCTGCCCCAGGACTCCAGCCATCCTCAGTCACTGGCTAGGAGCCCTTAGCATCAAGGATGGCCTCTATGTGAACATGATGGTGGTATGCTCCCTGCAGCAGGAGATCTGAGCAGTGTATTTTCAGGGCCACAACATGTATATAGCCCATCAGAGTTTCAACAATCTGACAATATAAAGATACTCCCATAATAATATATTAACAATAAGATGCTTCACATCTGAATATAGACCCCTTCCCATAACCAGATTCCAGGAAGAAATTACAATAAAATTTAAAAAAATTGGGTGCTCTTGCAAGTTAAGTCCAAGTAAGTTCAAGTTCAAAAGGATTAAAGTCATGGGGCCCCTGGCTGGCTCATTTGGTAGAGCATGTAACTCTTGATCTCGGGGCTTTAAGTTCAAGCCCCATGTTGGGTATAGAGATTACTTAAAAATTAAACTTTTTTCTGGGATGCCTGGATAGCTCAGTTGGCTAAGTGTCTGACTCTTGATTTCATCCTGGGCTTGGAGCCTACTTAAAAAAAAAAAAAGTCAAAATTCATCTTCCCTAAATTCTTATCCTCTCAATCTTAGTCAGGACGTAGGATTGTGTTCCCTGAGCCGCACTTCTGGAATGGATATGGTGCCTTCAAAAACTCAGGATTAGAATTTGCCTTCATGGTCCCCACTTTATAAAAAATCCAAAGAATTCCTAGAACATACAAGATTAGAAGAGTTCTAACTAAAAATTATGCATCTTGGAAAGCAAGCCAATCCCTACATCACAATGCAGCTATCACAGGGAAATTATGCTCCGAGATCACTTCACCGGGTGAGGCCAAAGATTATATTAAAAGTGAGTAGATGGAAATAATCTGGGTTTTCATTTCACCAAGATTCATTTATTCATATCACAAGTAGTTGTGGAATAACTACTGTGTTCCAGGAGGCACGCTAGCCATGAATTAAATAATGAAAGTACTTGCCCTCATGGAGCAAAATTGTATTCCATTGGGGAAGGCATTCTTTGCATGGAACAAGTAATTAAATTTGTAACATATTAGTGACATGATGAGGAGAGAAAAATAAGTAAAAGAGGAGGCCATGACATGTTGGGAGGGGATTAGAATTTTAGCTAGGATAGACAGGGAAGGTAATTTCAAAAAAAAACCCTGGAGGATGTTGAAGAGCAAGTCAGGAGGATATCTAGGGAGCAATCACTGTAGGGTAGAGGGGATAACAAATGCAAAGATGATAGGTAGGAATGTTCCCAGAGAGCTTAACAAACAGCAAGGTCTGTGTGACTGGTGTACAGTGAGTAAGGCAGACAGTGCCCAGGGAAGAGACCAGAGAGACAGAGAGGGACAAATTGTGTGGAACCTTATTAGCATTCACTCTGATGAGCTGAGAAGCCACTGGAGGGTTTAGAGTAGAGTGTTGACTTGAACTAACAAGATCATCCTGGACGCTATGTTGAGAAAAGACTGTACAGGTCCAGGTACAGAAGCAGGAAGATCATTCAGGAAGCTGTTGCGGTAATCTAGGGATGAAATTATGGTTTGGACCAAGGTGATAGCAATGAGAGGGATGACAAATGGTTGGGTTTCTCTATGGAGTATGATGGCAGTCACTTCCAGTCTTCTGGAGTAGAGAAACTGTGGGCTTAAACTCAACTGTAAGAAATCACCCATCAAAAAATTAATCTCTCACTTCCAATTTTGGAGAAAGAGACATATTTGCATACTATCTCCTTTCTCAGGGAGTGGCATTTGTGACATCTCTGGCTTCTAAAACAGCTGCAAAATCTTCACAGGATGGCAGCCCTAGTGAGTAGGTTTTCCTTGAAGTGCCACTCCTTTCCTTCCTAACATACTCAAAACCACTTGATTTCCCTTTTCCCATCGAGTCTCACATTTCTGACATTTCCATGCTGAAGAGTGGGGCCCCATCTAGTTACATAGCCTCCGTGATGTCTTATGAACAGCATTTCAATCCTGAGCCCCAGGGATTGTTGCTATTACTTCTTGCCCCAACTAAGACACCTGCCTCCTATAGATGACTTCCTTCTGCTTTCTACAGTCATTTCAACAGGATAATCACTCTCAGCAGAGACATGAATTAATGGTGCTTTTGGAGCTTGTGGCCCTATGGGCCCAGTGAGTTTCTCTTACCTGTGTTACATCCTACTTAAGACCTTGTCTTTCACTTCGAATGTCACAAGCCTTGAGCAGCATTTCTTTGAGCTACATTTTTTCCTGCAGCCAGAGATTAGGCCTCTGGTGTTACATTTCCCCCCTCTGTCCCACTGCTACTTTTCAGCAAGACTCATCTGAGTTGATAATCTTCCAACCTGTTTTTTAGCTTGTTCATCTTCTTTTCCTACCTATGGGAAGGCTGTCCTCTTTACTAGATTATAGCAGCCTTCTTTCTTTTGTTTCGTTACACAAATGTTTTCTTTGTCTCTCTTTTTGTTTTCAGGCCCAGACACACATCTTTCTTACACACACCTCTAAGTTTTGCTTGGTGGGGTCTTTCCTAGAGAGACATGTGAAATCAATACATTGTATGTTTGCCAAAAGCAAAGAAATTTTCAACTCTCTAAGCTGCCTAATAGTCCCAGGAGACCGTCTCCTAGGAAATCCGTATCCAGTTCAGGCCTGCACTTGACTTATCCTTGTCTTTTCTCAGCCTTGCAGGGCCGGGACCTGGACCACTCTGCTATTGGCCTTCACCAGAGCAGGCCAGAACAGGCGCTTTTTGCAGGCTGGAGTATCTGACAGAGAATGGGGGAGGGGAAAGGAACAGAGGTTATATTTGGTCTTTATCATGTGTTCTCATCCCAAACTCATCAAAGTTGCTTCTCTTCTCCTGGGAAGTAGTAAGTACATTCAGGCCAGGAAGATTACAGCAGTCCCTCCTTGTCCATGGTTTCGCTCTCCATGCTTTCAGTTACCTGAGACCAATGGCAATCCGGAAGCAGATGATCCTTCTGACATCTTGGCGGAAGGTCAGTAGTAGCGTAACGCTATGTCCCTGTGCCTGTATCATTCATCTCATCATGTAGGCATTTCTTCATCTGACATCATCGCAAGAAGAAGGGTGATTATAGGACAATAAGATACTTTGAGAGAGAGAGAGAGAGAGAACGCATTCACTTAACTTTATTTACAGTGTATTGTTATAATCGTTCAATTTTACTCTTAGTTATTGTTGTTAATCTCTTGCAGTGCCTAATTAATAAATTAAAGTTTATCATGGGTATGGGTGTATAGGAAAAGACACAGTTGTGTACATACTACACAGTATGTAGAGGGTTTGGGACTGACCACAGTTTCAGTATTTACTATTGTACTCTAATGGAAGGAAATGTACCCTATATGGAAGGAAATATCAGGGGGTAAGTGTTTGCCCATAAAGATATGTAAAATACTTAGCACGGTGCCTAAACAGAGATTAGTACTCAAATGTTGGCTATTATAAATTGAAAAGAAATTGAAAAATTGAGATGAAAATCATTTCCAGTCTGTCACATATAGGAGTAAGGCAACCAAGCAAATTCTACAATATTGGATTTTTTTCCCTCAGTCTCTTTTTAAGAGTAAAACTCTATGCCTTAAAGTGTTCTTTTAATGATCATCCATGAATACAACCTGCTTCCTACATGGATCGGACAAATGAACACGATGAAGTCAGTTGTGAATTTTTTTCCTTGGATCTCAGGACCATAGAATTGGATTAATCCTAATCTTTGCTTATGACACAGTCTCCTCTTCAGTTTTTCCCTCTCTCCCTCCTTTCCTTTTCTTCCTCCTACCCTCTTCTTTCCCTCCCTTCCCTTCCTGCCTCCCTCCCTGCCCAGCCTTCTTCCTAACTCAAGCCCTCTCCTAGGGAATCTGACCACACCAGCACCACTTTCTGAGTGGAATAGAACTTGAGGACTCTTTTGCCTTTCTCCGCCTTTACCTCCTACGCAACTGTATTTGTTGGGCTGTTTCAGATTTGAATAAATGCTGAAAGTGACAGACTTTTCACATCTGGAGGACATCGTTGCTGTCTCTTTTGGTTTCTCACAGAATTCTAAGTGCATCCCTAAAGCTCAAAGGATGGGTGTGGTTTTGACTCAAACTTTGCCCTGTTTGCCAACCTCAGGGAGTCTAGGTTGAGTTAGGGAGAATGTAACAAAACCTGACAGTAGACAAGCCTAATGTGGTTTGAAGTTTTATTATGAAACTTCCGCGTAGTTCTGCTTTTCACCCAGTTGTGTCGTAAGAAAACAGCCAAGAGTCATTTCAGTTTTTGCTCCCGATCTTCTAGAATAACACACACATTCAGTATCTAATTATTCTGCATTGAAATTAACAAATTATTCTAAGATGTTGAAATTGTATTATGGACTGGTTCACAAGTCCATGTGAAGCTATTTTCTTATTTTGTTTCAATTATGAATATATATACGTATATATATTTATATAGTATATATAGACATATCTATATATATACTATTACCATATATATGCACACACACTATGTACAATATTAAGATCTACATAAAATACACCCATTAGGGGCACCTGGGTAGCTGAGTTGGTTAAGTGTCTGCCTTTGGCTCAGGTCATAATCTCCCAGTCCTGGGATTAAGTCCCACATCAGGCTTCCTGCTTAGTGGGGAGTCTGCTTATCTCTCTCTCTCTCTCTCCCCCTCCCCACTGTTCATTCTCTCTCTCTCAAATTAATAAATAAAAATCTTTTTAAAAAATACACACATTAGGGGCACCTGGGTTAAGGGCTCAGTGGGTTAAGCCTCTGCCTTCAGTTCAGGTCATGATCTCAGGGTCCTAGGATCGAGTCCCACATCGGGCTCTCTGTTCAGCGGGGAGCCTGCTTCTCTCTCTGTCTGCCTCTCTGCCTACTTGTGATCTCTGTCAAATAAATATTTTAAAAAATACATACATTAGGGGTGCCTGGGTGGCTCAGTTGGTTAAGCCTCTGCCTTCGGCTAAGGTCATGGTCTCAGGGTTCTGGTATCGAGCCCCGAATAGGGCTCTCTGCTCAGCAGAGAGCCTCCTTCCCCCTCTCTCTGCCTGCCTCTCTTCCTACTTGTGATCTCTCTTTCTGTGTCAAATAAATAAAATCTTAAAAAAAAGAAAACATGAATTCAATTTATTAAAAAACACACACATTGAAAACAAACAAAATATTGGATTTTTAATTATTTTTTAAAAAGATTTTATTTATTTATTTGACAGACAGAGATTACAAGTAGGCAGAGAGGCAGGCAGAGAGAGAGGAGGAAGCAGGCTCCCTGCTGAGCAGAGAGCCCGGTTCGGGGCTCGGTCTCAGGACCCTGGGATCATGACCTGAGCTGAAGGCAGAGGCTTTAACCCACTGAGCCACCCAGGCACCCCAGACTTTTAATTATTTTTATTATATAAGCAACTTAAATTCATGGAAAAAATTAGATAATACAAAAAATTAGAAAGAAGGGAAAATCAAATTTCTTAATTTATTCTTCTGGTAACTGATACTGTGCTATGTGCTGAGAAAAATACATAGATGTCTAGGACAGGGACTGTACATACCCTTTAGGACATAAATAAAATATATGTATTTTAAAAATCCAACAAAAGGTTAAGTTTGTCAAGCACTTGCAATACTTTGGAAGTTTCCTGTTACCTTTAACTCAGTCATTTGGAGGTAGGCTCTGTTTACTGAAAGATCATATGATCCTCGGGAGCCTGGGCTGTATCATGATTTATGTTGAGGTCCAGTCCTCTTTAGACTGCCTGTATTTGTGCTTCATTCTTTAGAGAGTCAGCAGTTAGAAATCCTTCCACTTACTACATTGGCTGGGTGGATGAGTGGTAATAAGTAGTGTTGATAGTGCCCACGGAAGACAAAAAACTACGTTAGAATGGAGGTAGAAAGGGGACATGGTTACCCAGTGTGTTAATGACTCATTCGACATTTCACAAGAAGGACAATGCCAAAGTAGAACATTTTTTTTTCTAAAGCTATTTTGAATAAAATTTTGAAAAGAGAATTTTATTTTTTTGTTTCTTAAATTTTTAATTTTTTTTGAAAAGAGGGTTTTAACAAAATAGAGTCTAGGCAGATAATTTTATAATTTTATAATTTCCAGTAGGTATATTAAGACACCTATTGGGGTGCCTGGGTGGCTCAGATGGTTAAGCATCTGCCTTCAGCTCAGGCTGTGATCCCAGGGTGCTGGGATCAAACCCCACCCCTCATAGGGCTCCCAGCTCAGCAGGGAGTCTGCTTCTCCCTTTGCCCCTCCCCCTGCTTGTGCTCGCGCGCGCTCTCTCTCTTTCTCTCTCTTTCTGTCTTTCTCTCAAATGAATAAATAAAATATTTTTAAAAATAGATACCTATTGATCAGGTATAAATTTGGAATCAAAATCAATTGACTGTTTATGCTATTAATGGTAGACTTCCATTGGTTTCAGATGATTAGAACTACATGTCTAATATTTTTAAATAATTATACTGAGAACTATACCAAAGAAATAAAGTAAGAGAAGTAAAGTTGAGAGACCCTGTACCTATGGTCATTTAACATAGCAAAAAAAAAACTGAAAGAAAAGTATTTCAGTTCTTAAGTAAGGTGGTTGAGGCAGCTTGACATAAGGAAGAAACTGGCAGTTGTCTAATTCTGGCTTTCTTCCCCTGATGAAGCAAAACCAGACAGTTTCTAATTCTCTCTTAATCATATTTTTTACATACTTATGTATGCATATCAAACTCCTAACAGAATCATCATTATGGGGGTGCCTGGGTGGCTCAGTTGTTAAACATCTGCCTTTGGCTCAGGTCATGATCCCCAGGTCCTGGGATCGAGCCCCATATCGGGCTCTCTGCTCAGTGGTCAGCCTGCTTCTCCCTCTCCCATCCCCCTGCTTGTGTTCCCTCTCTCGCTGCATCTCTCTCTGCCAAATAAATAAATAAAATATTAAAAAATAAAGAATCATCATTATTTTAATATAATTTGTTGCCTTCATTTATCCATGTGTCTGCCATCCATTCATCCAGTAAATACTTATTACGTACCTACTATGAGGGGAAGCACTTTTCTGGACACGGTCTTGCCAAATGCCTCAGTTGAAGAATAACTGCATGTCACTAAGTTATGAGTTTATATAATATAATAAAATGAAGCTGATATGGGAAAGTTGGAGTTTATTTACAAAATAAATGAGCTTAAATTTAAGGAGCGAACAGCACTCAGTCTTTTCTAAACTTAGGGTCGCTGGGTTGTTTGTTTTTTAAAGAACACTCCTAAACTACCATGTGGTTCTGAGTTCTGAGTTTCTTCTACTCGCAAACAAATGAAAAACCCTTCCCATGGCAAGGAGCATCAGCAATGGATTATTTGACTCTCGTTGTGGTTTATTTCATTATACAATGAGTCACATTTTTTTCCCTTTGTTAGTTACAGAGATTGAAAAACAATCTGGTGGCTATACTTTACATAGGCTACACAAAGTAAGTTGTTGCTCCTCAAAGTGTCTCTCTGGCTCCTCAGGCCCTCTCCAGAGTCCCATCCATCTTTTATCCATTGGCAGCTACACATTTCCCAACTAGTGTTCCACAGACACAGCAGAGCCAGTATGTATAAAGCTGAACTCTATGTTGTCCAGTCTTCTTGAATTTTCTCCCATCCTTAGTACTACCTCCATCTACCTGTTTTTTCAGACTAGAAATCTAGAGCCTGTCTTTGCTGGCATTCATCATAGTCCTTAGGTCATCAAGTTCTGGTAATTTTATCTTCTGAATAGGTCCAGAATTTTCACTTCATCAGTGCCCCTGCTTTCGTGCCATTCCTTCCTGGACTATTGGAAAGTCCACTAATAGGATCTTGCTGCTTCTGGTCTCTCAATATGCTAGTCTATTCTCTATACTGCCATTAAAGTTATCTTTTTCTAACTTAAATATGTTCATGCTTCTCTCTCTCTCTCTTTGAAAGTCTTGAATGGTTTCTCATTAACCATAGGAAGGAGTCCAATCATTTTAAAATAGCGCTTGAGAACTTTCATAATCCAGTCCTGGATTTTCTTTTCAGGCCCATCTCTCCACAAGTATTGTGGGCTTCTGCCAAATGGGACTGTTTGCCCAAATTCACCATGCGTGCTCTTTTTATATCTACGAGCTATTGAATATGCTCTTTGCCTGGAATGTCCTCTACTTAGTTACCATTCAGGATATAGCTCAAATATTACCTCCTTTAAAAGGTCATCTTTGAAATTCTCCAGAAGTATTAGTACCTCTATGTGCTGGGCTATATTCTTTGTTTGCCCCTATAGATTCTCTGTCCATCATTCTCTACCTGCCCTGTGCAGGCTCACCTTTTTGGACAACATTAACCCGATTTTCTCACCCTCTAACTTTTTGGTGGGTTTGAATAATGGGAGGCCCTGGAAGAAGTTCAGAGAGCACAGGAGATAGTAAGATTACAGTAATGTATCCCTAATTCTCTTCCTCCTGGGGCTTGGATTGGTAGGGGTTGCATTCATCTGCTAAAAGAGTTCCTGTTGAGTAGACCTTCTTGTAGCTAGAACTTTCTTTCTGGATTTTGGTGGTAGCTCCATTTCTTGGCTTCTTCAGGCCTAGTGGTGGGGGCAGTTTCTCAGGGCTGATACTTAATTATCCCTAACTCTGCCTCTACCTTTGTAAATAAATGCCTTATTAAACTTTCTTTAATCACTCCTTGTAAGTATGCCATCTGTTCCCTGTGCTGCCTGGGATACTCCCGTGGTACCATTTACGTAGCTCTATAACAGTTCGTAACACATTGTATTCCAGTTATTTTTGCCCACCTGTCCATTTCCCCCATTAAACTCCTTAGAAAAGGTCTGAATCCAGGGAAAGAATCCTTGTGACTAGGTAGAAAACATCTTTCATTTTCTAGGAGGGCATTGCAAAAACCAGGGTAGGACATGCAGAGGCCAGAGCAAGGAGGGACTCCCCAGAATGTGCAGGAGACCTGTGGCACATGGGAGTAAGCCTGGAAAATCAGGTAAGGAACTGCCTGCCTGCCTTAATCCGAGTCAATCTGGTTGAAAAGGGAGACTATACTTAAAAGGAAAATCAGAGAGCAGGGACTGAAAAATCTGGCCCAACTAATTAGCTGCGTCAACCTCAATACCAACTTGGGCTAATGTTGGAGATTCTTGGCCTGGCATTTGGAGTTCACTGATAAAGCCTTCCAGATTTCATCCAGTAAGGACACAAAGAACTATAAACAAAAGGGCAATGACTCCAAGAACTTTCATAACCATTAGAAGTGAGAGTTGGAGAATCCCAATACAGCACTTCTCCTTCCTGCCTAAGCTTTCAACAAATTGAGAAAAAAAAAAAAAATTAAGACCGATGGAGTCAAAAATCATAATGACAGCAGTAATGATAGCTCACATTTCAAGAGCACTTATTCTGTAACAGGCAGTGTTCCAGGTGCTTTATATGTACGACCTAAATCTTCATGACAGCCCTATGAGTAGAGACCCCTAGTCCCATTTTGTAGATGGAGGTTTGCTGAAGCACAGGGAAGTTGAATGACTTGCCCAAAGTCACATGGTTATATTGAGTGGCAAATCTGGGGTATTAACCAGTTCGGCTCCAACGTCTATGCACCTATAACCACTATGCTATATTGCCTCTTGAGATAGCACCTTTATTTTGGTTGAAACTAATGTTGGAGAATGTGATTTGTATCCATGAACAAGAAGGATCTCTAAGAACGAACTCTTAGTCACAGACAGCACGGGACTTCTGTAGCCTTCCTTGCGTGGGGCCTATCTCTAGAAAACGTAGGACATGGAAGAGCAGGGTTCTTTGCAGGCAGGAGGCTGGAGAGAAAGAGTGAGAAAAAGAATAAACAGGGGGCTGGTGTAAGCATGCCCACTTTTTTTCATACTTATCAATCAAAATATATTCTGTCCTGAGCAAGAAGAATTGAGGGGTGGAGGAAGGTTTGGGGTATGATACTAGGGGAGCCCTCTCCACCAGGAAGGAAACATCAGGAATTGGAAAGAGGTAATTCCCCCCAATATACTGTCCCTATATTTATCACTTTTTATTACCTGTTTCGTTCTTAATATCAATGCCCATTGAACTTTAATCATTCACTTGTCTGTCTCTACCACCCACTTCCTTCCTCACCTATCCATTTCTTTTTCGTTTTAAGATTTTATTTATTTATTTGACAGACAGAGATCACAAGTAGGCAGAGAGGCAGGCAGAGAGAGAGGAAGGGAAGCAGGCTCCCTGCTGAGCAGAGAGCCCGATTCGGGGCTCGATCCCAGGACCCTGGGATCATGACCTGAGCCGAAGGCAGAGGCTTTAACCCACTGAGCCACCCAGGTGCCCCTCCATTTCTTTTTTTAAAAAAGATTTTATTTATTTATTTGACAGAGAGAGAGAGATCACAAGTAGGCAGAGAGACAGGCAGAGAGAGAGGGGGGAAGCAGGCTCCCTGCTGAGCAGAGAGCCCGATTCGGGGCTGGATTCCAGGACCCTGGGATCATGACCTGAGCCGAAGGCAGAGGTTTAACCCACTAAGCCACCCAGGGTCCCACACCTGTGTATTTCTTAACAGCAGAAACCTTTTTCTGTTAAGCTCTGGATCTCCAGTGCTCGGCACACGGTATACACTCAATAATTGCTCATCAAACAAAAGAATGAATAAATTGGTATTTTTCTCTCACTCCTAGAAAATACAGAAGTAAGCATTTAATACACATTAGGATTAGTTTTTTTATTATTTTTTAAAGATTTTATTTATTTGACAGAGAGAGAGAGAGAGATCACAAGTAGGCAGAGGCAGGCGGGGGGGGGGGGCGGTGAAACAGGTTCCCCGCTGAGCAAGGAGCAAAATGCAGGACTGGATCCCAGGACCCTGAAACAATGACCTGAGCCAAAGGCAGAGGCTTAACCCTCTGAGCCACCCAGGTGCCCCTAGGATCAGTTGTTAACTCAGAAATAGATTAGCTGCTTCAGAACTTCCTTGGTTTGAGCTCATTCTCAACCTCTTTAATTCCTGGCCTTTTTTTTTTTTTTTTAATACAAAGTCTTAGCAAGTGAAGTGGACAAGCTGAAAACTTCCTGCTTACCAGTGCTGCTCATCATGACCTTTCTGAAACTGGCCTCAGAAAAGGTGGTGAGGAACAGCACAGTAGCAGCAAGACAGCTATCTTGGTTGTCCCTGTCCAGCAGAAAGTAGATAAGGTCTTTGGTGTCATTCAACCTGGTTTTGAAAACCCACTTTACAACTTAACCTGAGTGACCTTGGGCAGATTATTCTCGTAGCGTAGGAGCTATGTTCTAGACGTTTTTAGGCAATTCTCTTCTGTGAGGACATCATCTGCTTTTCAGAAAGATTCTCATTTGATTGCTTTTATGGAATTACGCCCTGGCCCATGGCCTCCTTTTCCATTTTTAAAACCTGCCTGCTTTATCTTCTAGACATCAGATTCTGTTGTCTGATAGCATGTGACTATCGAGAAATGTGATTATTCCTCTTACTTCTTTAATTTATCCTGTTTTTCTGGTTTGTGATCCTATCTCAATTAACTATTTCCTTGGTTACTGATTGACTTAATGGAATCCAGCTTCATTGACACATTGTGAACTTTGGCTACCACTAACATCTATTTGAAATATAGTAGCTTGTCAAATTGCCTTGATATTTTTATTGCTTCTTCCAAAACCACTGAAGCTTACTACCAATGGTCACTTCAAAATGCCTCGGTTATTTTAGCATCTTGACAAAGTTATCCAAATGTAACACGTTTCCTTGACCAATCAAGCCTGTGTATTTTGCACCTGGTAACACATATTTCTGGGAACGCTGTGTGGAATTATCCAAGTCCTAAGCATCTAAAGAAATGGTCTTTTATAAGCCAAGACACAGAAATGAATAATTGAGAAAGACTTCAGCAAGACCCCGTTTTCCAGAACCAGATGCCCACTGTATTAGGAGATAACTTCTTGTCAACTTGTTTCATTTACGTTTCATGGTCCTCCTCTTCCAACAAGCCAACTTCATTCCTGTTTTCAGAGACTGTTGACTCACAAATTCAAAAACGATTCCCTGAAAGCTGATGAATAATAAGTAACAGGGATATTTGCTCATATTCATGTACGATTTCACAGTTTATAAAACATTTCATGTCCATTCTTTTTTTTTTTTTTAAGATTTCATTTATTTATTTGACAGAGAGCAAGATGGAGAGCACAAGCAGGGGGAGGAGCAGCAGAGAGAGAGGGAGAAGCAGGCTCCCCCGCCGAGCAGGGAGCCCGATGTGGGACTTGATCCCATGACCCCGGGATCATGACCTGAGCCAAAGGCAGTCACTTAACCAACTGAGCCACTCAGGTGCCCTCATATCCATTCTTTGAACTGGATTTGAGTTCTAGAACAGAGGATCTTATGTTGGTCCATGTTTAAACTACTAAAGCAATGATTCTCAGTTTTGTATTTTTGACATGCTGGGTATTTTTCTGCCACAAGGCCACTGTTCATTCATTAATTAATTCGCTCAACTAATTTATCGAATTTTCCTCTGTATTAAGAATTGTGCTAAAAATTCTGGAAAAAGGGGCGTCTTAGTGGCTCAGTTACTTAAATGTCTGCCTTTGGCTCAGGTCATGATCCCAGGGTCCTGGGATGAGCCCTGCGTTAGACTCCCTGCTCAGTGGGAAGCCTGCTTCTCCCTCTCCCTCTGTACCCTGGTTTGTGCTCTCACTCTCACTCTCTTTTTCAAATAAATAAGTAAAATCTTAAAAAAAGAAAAAGAAATTCTGGGGAAAAAAAGATGAAAATGACATGGTCTTTGCTTTTAAGTTGGGGAGATAGATTTAAAATTAACTAACAAAAATACAGCGTTCAAATACTGTAGAATAAAGAGCTAAAAGAATCCAGCAAGGGGAGAGGTTAGTTCTAGCCCAAGTTTTAGAGGTGCTCAGGCTTCAGGGAAGAGGAAACTGTATATTAAGAAATCAACAATAAAATAAAACCCTGGACCAAAGTAAGATAAATCTAAATTTATCTAAGTTTTTTTTTTAAGATTTTGTTTATTTATTTGACAGAGAGAGACACAGCAAGAGAGGGAACACAGGCAGAGGCAGAGGGAGTGGGAGAGGAAGAAGCAGGCTTCCTGGGGAGCAGGGAGCCTGATGCGGGGCTCTATCCGAAGACCCAGGGATCATGACCTGAGCCGAAGATAGACACTTAACAACTGAGCCACCCAGGCACCCCTATCTGTTTTTTTTTTAAATTCCATATAATAGATTAATGATTTTTTTCTTGAGGGTGTGGTGAACAGCATAACAGGCAGGATAGTTGTGAAATCTCACAAGTAAGAAAGGTTGTCACAACTTCAAAGGGGTTAGAAATCATTGTCCTGGTACGCTAGATAGATGCTGGGTTACTCAGACCTTTTTTTCTAGTAGTCTAGCAATAAGTAATGGGAGCAATTTGTGCCAAATAAGCAGACCTAAAGGGTTTTAATAATAATTACTTACTTACCTTTATCTTAATAATGATGGTAAGGTCACTACATGGCATCAGAAACTACATGAGTATTTCCCATTTCATAAATATGGACATTTAAAGTTTTATACTTGAAGAATATTGGCAAAATACTTTTAATTCTCGTGTACCTAGTCGTAAAGACAGCAGTGATGTCCTATTTGGTTACAGATATTCTTGGTTAGGGGGCGTGTGTGTGTGTGTGTGTGTGCATGTGTGTTTTCAAAGGTGTTTTTAGCGTTATAACACAGCAAAAAGCTCTATTTGAGTTCTTTTATAAATCCAGCTATAACAGAAGGAAGAAAATAGGATTTCCTCTGTCATTAATATTGACTTAACTTTATAGGGTCCCATGCCTGAACTCCTCTGTTTATTCATGAAACTGATCTAGGCTATTGGTCCATTAGGATTTATTTCCAACCTCTATGTTTCAGACCATGCAGCTGGTTTAACTCTCAGGTGCCTCAACTTAGGAGGGTTATAGAGAAGGCCACAACAGTGCTGGGAAGTTTCGAAAGAAACCCAGGCCCTGGCCCCTAGCCCAGTAGATGAGAGTCCCTCCACAAAAGAGACTTTCCCCTGGTGACACTTGGGAGTAACCTCTGGTCTAGCCTTTGTCTCAAACCATCTGGATGCCAAAAGTGCTAACAAGCCACTGACTCACTGGGGGAATAAATTCAGTCTGGAGAGTCTGTGTTGGAAGCCTGTGTCACTGGCAAGAAAACAACAGAGCGACTTCCTAAGTTTCTAGGTCTTCTAAGCCCAGTTATGAGACGGCATATGGATCTCGGAGAGTGGGTACCAGACACTTGTCCTAGCAGCCAAGCCCTTTTTGTAGATGAAAGGAGCCCTGTTTAGATTTTGCCTGACATCCTTTGCCTAGCTCTCTTCAAAGTAGGAAGTGTGGATCCTTCTTAGAGACAGCTCTCGCTGCGACAGTTGTTGGGAAAGTGTAATGAGACTTGGCAGTTCCCTGAGAATCATCAAGATCATTGGAAATTTGACTACTAAGCTAATGCCTGCGGGTAATGCTTTAAGTTATTTCCATCACAATAATAGACAAGAACAATATTTGTCCTAACAAAGACTAGGGATATGCATGTGTGTTTGTGTGTGTGCGTATGTGTTCTGGGATACTATTTTTTCATTTTTCTGTACTGGCTCTTATGCTAACCAATTTTTTACAGTAGGCTCTATGTCCAACGTGGAGCTTGAACTCGCAACCACAAGATCAAGGGTCACATAGTCTACCAGCTGAGCAAGCCAGCCACCTCTTCACTAACCTATTTCAGAGAGATGAAAAAATGTGAATATATATATTTTTAATATATATAAACAGACGTTTAAGGAACAGAAAAATTTATTTTTGTGAGATGGCTACTAGGCACCAATGCATTTATTCATTTTATTTCAAGATCATGTTTCCCTTTATTATTAGCGAGAAGCATTTGTCAAGCATTCCAACTTCAAGATTTCATGAAATTACAGCAACTTTGGTAATGAATTGGCACAGAGTAACCACCATTTCTTCCCATTAGGATAAATGTCTATTTCTATAAGTAATTATTTCTTCCCAGCTTTACAATAATTTTCTTTTGTGTTTTCCTTGGAAAGGTCACACCCTCAGGAAAAATATTTCAGGCATTCTCTCTTTAAAGGGCAACTCACATCTCACATTTCACTTAAAACTCTGGTCAAGGAGTTAGCCTAATGTCACATCTCTCTCTCATCTGGTAGTTCTCTAAGACCTGGAAAATAAAATTAATAAGATACACTGAGTGCTTTTTAGGGGCCAGGCACTGTTGTAAACACTTGGTAAGGAGCTCATTTAGTTCTTGTAATAACCCGATGAGTTAGGGGTCAGTTCCTCTAAATCAACCTGAGTAGCCATATCCTTGAATTTCTATTCCCAATTTATCAATTCATTTATAAAATACTTATAGAATGTCTGTTAAGTGCTAGGGACTGTCCTGGTTGGTCTAGTTACAAAAATAGATAAGGCTGTGTACCCAGTATGCCTTTTAGGAGTCCAGGATCCAGCAATCAGTAGCCCTAATTGCAGCTGATTTGCTGGACATTGGATAATAGATAGAGTATATTAATAAGGCTTCAGACTCATGGTATGTACAATCTATATGGCAAATACATGCTTTTCTATTCCAATGAGTAGACAGATTCAGAAACAGGTCACATTCCTGTAGGACAGACAACAATATTCATTTAAACTTTTCCCTCAGGGCTACACTTATTCTCTTGTACTCTGAAGAGTTCTGGACTGCCTGAACCTCCCACAGAACATCCCACTGACACATTACTTTGATGGCATCACGCTGATTGCTTAGGATGAGCAAGAAGTGACTAGTGTGCGTAAGGGCTCAGTAAGACACAGTGTTCCCTTGGGCTGGAGAGAAATCCCATGAAGATTGAGCGATCTGACACTTTAGTGAAATTGTAGTCCAGTGGTCAGAAGCATGACAAGATATCTTCTTCAAGTAAAAGAATATTGTTGCATCTTGCACTTGCCACTACAAAGAAGGAAACATCATTCTTGGTGGGGCTCTTTGGGTTCTAGAGGCAACACATTCCAAATTTGTAAATGGTCCATATACCGAGCAACACAGAAAGCTGCAGCTTGGAGTTGGGGAGGCCCATGCAACAGTGCAAATAGCCCCCCTACTTGGGACAGAGAGTCCAGCAGATCTTCTGGTGTTAGAGGTGTCTGTGGTGGGAAAAGATACAGGGCTTATGGCAAGCCTTTTGGGAAAATAATAATGTAGGCCTCTGGGATTCTGGAGCAAGAAGAAGCTATTTGTAGCATGGGATTATATGCCTTTTGAGAAATGGCACTGGGTGAGTCACTGGGACTAGGAGATGCAGAATGCTTCATAGGGCACCAAGTGAGCATGGGTCCAGAGCTGCCTGTTATGAGCCAGGTTCTGTCAGATATGTCATATCATAAAGTCAGATAGACCAAGCAGCAGTCCATGGTAACATGAAAATGATACATTTGGGATTGAGCCCGAGCAGGGCAGAGGACACAGTAAACTACATGAGTAAATAGCTCAGACCTGCACGTTGCTCATAACCATTGCAGCCATACCCTGTCCCAGCTTGCTCTTGTGACCCTTCAGGGGTTCCTGTAGGACCAGCTGAAGGAGAAGGAAAAGTCCAAGCTTGATTTATGGATAGATCTGTTCGATAGGTGGAGACAAGCTGCAAATGGACCATGGCTGCGTTATAGCCACATTCATGGAGATAGAGAGAGGGAAACATCTTCCCAATGGATGGGCCTGTGAATGGTGTACCTAGTCATCTATGTTTTATGGAATGAAACATGGCCCAGTATATACCGGTATGGGAGGTGGCCCGGAAAGAAAAGAATGAGAAAATTGGAAACAAGAAGATAGAGGCATGTGAATAAACATGACGAGTTTGCATCACACATTTAGCTCAACAGAAAGCATCCGCCATGAAGAGTTACTGTAAACAACCAAGTAAACATAATAACTAGGTGGACATAGACCAGTCTTTGTCCCTGGCCACCATGGAACAGCCATGATGGCACATGAACAGAGTTGCCTAGGTGGCAGAGACAGGCTGTGCACGAGTCCAATAGTATGGATATCCCATTACCAGAGCAGATCTAGCTTCTGCTGCTTCTGAATGCCCAAGCCTGCCAGCAACAGAGACCCATAGCATTATTTCTTGATAAGGCCAAGTGGTTAGTTGGTAGAAGTCAACTGCAAGAACGAGTGGTTTGTCTTCATAGTCATAGTTACATACACTGGGTACATTCTTGTTTTTCTTCATTACAGGGACTCAGCCAGCAGCACAGTTCAGGGGCTTACAGAATGCCTGATCCATATGTATAGAATCCCACACAATAAAACATCTGAAATAAAATTAAAAATTAAAAACAAATAAATAAAACATCTGAACAGGTGATCCACTTCACTGTGAAGGAGATGGTGGATTGGATTCAAGATCACGGAGATACACCATCATCTCATCTCATCTCATCTCATCTCATCTCATCTCATCTCATCTCCTGCATCATTCTGAAGCAGAACACTGGAATAAACTTCTAAAGGCCCAGCTGAAACACCAGGTCAGAATCAGTTCTCTGAAAGGATGCTGTGCCATCCCTCCTCAGGGTTTTCCTCCTTCCTCGCTGGTCATATGAGAACCCTCTCCCCCTTGCCCATATAAACCGTCGGTATACGCTGTGAGAGGGGTGTTGTTGCAACTGCAGCAGATGAAATGGGGATCTGGGCTAAATCAGAGATGCCTATATGGTCCCCAGTAGGAAGAAGACAATGGACACCAAGGAGTTAGAATCAAGAATGTTCCTACTTACCATCACTCCTGAAATTCACTGGGAGATTTTGTGCTTCCTGTGCCTGCAGTTCTGGCCATTCCTGTCCCCAGAAGCCGTGCACTCTTGTCAGGAGATGGAGTAAACCTCTCACTGAACTATAAGCTATGGATACTGGCAGGGCGCTTTGGACTTCTTGTGTCCAGGGACCGGCAGGTGAGAAGAGGACTCACCATTTTGGCAGGGGTACTCCACCTGATTATCAGGAGAAGATAGTGCTGCTTCTACACAACAGGGATAGGAATGTGTTTGGAAATCAGGTGACCTACTTAGAAGCCTCCTGGACTCCCTTGGTCCACTGTAACTGTGAATGGATAAGGACTTGACACCGACTTGAACAGGGTATGATTGCCAAGAACTGAGGCTCATCAGAAATGAAGGTTTGGGGGCACCTGCGTGGCTCAGCTGGTTGAGCATCTGACTCAGTTTCAGCTCAGACGATCTCAGCTCTGTGTCCTCTGTGTGGTCCTGAGATCTAGCTCTGTGTCAGGCTCTGTGCTCAGCACAGAGTCTGCTTGTCCCTCTCCCTCTGTTCTTCCCTGTACTCTCTCTCTCAAATAAATTAAAAAAAAAAAAAGAAAGAAAGAAATGAAGGTTTGGATCACACCATGAGGTAAACTACCTGGCTTGCACAAGTGGTAGCCAAGGGTGATGGGAATTGAGAATGGATAATAGAGCAGGAAGAGGATGAATAGCAGTTGTAATCTCAAGACCAACTGCAGCAATGGGGGCTTTGATTCATCTTGCTAACTTCCTTCTTCTAAGTTTTCTGTGAGGAGGAAAGTCCTGTAGGAATCATGGAGGATCTGTTCTCTAAAACTGTATAGAGAGCGGATTTCTCCATAGCATGGGGTGGACTGTGGCAACCATAAAAATGTGCCATTCAAACTGTTGTGGGGAGCAAAGATGACCATTGGACCTAACCCCACCCTCCAGATCCACCCCTGTTTTTGCACTGAGCTAACACTTACCTTGGGCTTCCCCTAGCCCAACAGCATGGTGGGGCTTCTACTGGAAGCCCATTTCTGGGAGACAGGGACTCCTTTAACAGGAGACTTTGGCTTAAGGACTCACTATTGGCCTGGTTGAAACTTAAAACTGTGCTTTAGTGTAAAGGTCTTTCTACCTAATCTTCTTTCCTTCCTTCTCTCTCTTACTGGTGTCAGACTGGAATCACCATTTGAAAGCTCTCCTTGCTTTCTCTGAATTTCTCTCCTTTATCCTTCACAGACATTTCCCCCCAATAAATCCCTCACGTGTCTAATTCCATCTTGAAGTCGGCTGCTCGGAGGACACAAACTAACACAGTGTTGCTGGGGAAAGGAGATCTTAACTAATAGGAAAATGTAGGGTACAAAGAAGACAGACTTAAAATCTACCTTCTTGTATTGGGTCTCTAGAAATTGCTCATAAAGTATTGACCTTATTTTCTATAAATACCAATTGACGATTTCTTTATTATTTTGATGCCTGAAAAAAAGGAAGTGCTAGCAAAAAGAGAGAAAATGAAAGTAAAGGAATCACTTCCTCTATCTTTAACTGCTCTTTCACTACCCCCCGCCCCCATTACAGTTTCTCTTATTACTTAAGCTGTAGCCCATTGTATAGTCTGGCATTCTACAAACTTAATCACTTGGCATCTCGAGCAAACCTGTTTTATCACTAGAAAACCACTCAAAAGTGTGAACCCTAAAGAAACACAGGCATAATCTTAGTCCATATAAATGGGAGAATTTTGTCACTCCAGCCAATTGTTTGAAGAAGAGAACCAGACATTAGAAATCTGTACAGTATTTCGAGCTCATCTTTGCTATTAATATTTGGGTATATCTCTCGAATTCTTGAAACCATATTTTACTTAACTAGAAAATAGGGGTAAAGCTCTTGACTTCTAAGCTAAAGAAAGGTATTTGCCGAGATGGGCCTTTTACATTAATAACCATACTTCATGGTGTGTGAATATGTGTGTGTGTGTGTGTGTGTGTGTGTGTGTGTGGTGTAGCAAAAACAAGCTTAAGTTTTGGGTTTGGAAGATCTGAACTCAGCCCTACAACTTGTAGAAACCCAGGTAAGTCCAATTGCTTTATTGCGTCTTGCTGACCTCAGAGCTTGTTGCAAAGTTCAAGTGCAACAGAGCATGTGAAAAGGCTTTGTAAATTATAAAATGCTATATAGAAGTGAGCTTTTATGATAGTAATGATAATTAAGGATCTTCTTTGGCACTGTTTCTGATATACTACAAATATACATAGTTTAAGAGAAACAGGAAGCTAATTTAGCTCACTGTCTCATCTACTAGGGCTACTGTAACAAAATACTATAGACTGGGTATCTCAAAAAACAAAACCTTACACTTTTAGGGCACCTGGGTGGCTCAATTGGTTAAATGTCTGACTCTCAGTCTCAGCTCAGGTCTTGATCTCAGGATTGTAAGTTCAAGTCCCATGTTGTGCTCCATGCCCAACTTAAAAAAAAACTTGGTGGTTGTTTTTTTTTTTAAGTTAATAAAAAAAGAGTCCAGGGTGTCTGGGTGGCTCAGTGGGTTAAGCCTCTGCCTTTGGCTCAGGTCATGATCTCAGGGTCCTGGGATGGAGCCCTGCATTGGCCTTTCTGCTCAGCAGGGAGCCTGTCCCTCTGCCCCTCCTTCTGCCTGCCTCTCTGCCTACTTGTGATCTCTGTCAAATAAATAAATAAAATCTAAAAACAAAAACAAAAAACTGAGTACTTTCCCAGTTTTGGAGACTGGAAGTCCAAGATCAAGATACTGGCAGTGTTGGTTTCTCTTGAGGCCTCTCTCCTTGACATGCAGATGGCCATCTTCTTGCCATGGCCTCACCTGGCCTTTTCTCTGTTACAGGCACACCCCAGGTGTCTCTTCCTCTTCTTATAAGGACACCAGTCATGATGAATCAGGGCCCTACTCTCACAACCTTACTTAACCTTAATTACCTCTTTAAAGGTCTTATCTCCAAATATAGTTGCTTTGGGAGTTAAGGCTTCATCAAATTAAAAAAAAATTTTTTTTTTTTTTTTTTGGTGGCTCAGTCCAGTAAACTAATTGTTAAAGATGTTCAAGGCTGTTCTAGGTCCACTCAATACTGCCTTGGTCTACCTCAGGATAGTGTGGTTTCTGGACCTCCCCCATCAGGATCTTTTCAGGTGTTTGGTAGAAATGCAGATTCCTCCGTCCCATCTTGGGCTTATTAAATCAGAATTGTTGAGGTTCAGCAATCTGCATTTTTGCCATCTGGATGAAAGTTATTTAGACGATTTTTGTGAACCACAGTTTAATAAATATTGACACAATGGAAACACATAGAAGTTTGGAGTCACACTGTCCGGGTTTGAATCCTTGCTCTCCCAACTACTAGATGTGTAAACTTTGCCAACATACATCACCTCTCTGTGCCTCAATTTACCTATATGTAAAGTGAATATTATTACTGCCTTCAGATTGTTGTGAAGAGTAAACATTGAGGATTAGAGTATATTTCATGATTTATTTTTTTTAACTTATTTTATTTAAATTTCATTAGCTAGGTGCTTAACAATTTAAACATTTGTATCATTCTTCAACTTTATGTCCTGATAAAATAGTAGTTCCATGAAAACTTTCTTCATTTAATGTTCTGTTTTTTTCCTTGCAATGCCTTCCTCTCTCACCTCTAATCTTACCCATCCTTTAAGATGAACTTTAAATCCCACCTATTTCATGGTATCTTTTCCTGATCTGCATTACAATCTGGCTATCTCTTAGTGTATTCCATTTTGCATCATAGTTATTTGTATATGTCTTGTTGCCTGCTGACTGCTGACAGCTGATCCCCTCCCAAGCACATACAAGTGTACAACACACACACGCCCACACCCCATGTATTCCTTGAGAGGAACTAGAATAGGGTTTCAATGAATAAATATTTGCCAAGTGACATCAAAGATGATCTACTTTAAAAAAAAGATTTTATTTATTTGAGAGAGAGAGAGAGAGAGTGTGTGTGAGAGAGCACAAGCAGGGGGAGGGGCAGAGGGAGGGGGAGAAGCAGGTTCGCCGATGAGCAGGGAGCCTGTTATGGGGCTTCATCCCAACCGGAACCGAAGGCAGTCACTTAACTGACAAGCCACTTCGGTGCCCTGGTGATCTACTTTTTTTAAGCTGAAGGTCTGGTTTAATTCTTTGCAAACTTACTCTCTCCATGCTCATGATATACTAGAAGAAGCAGCTTATGATTTAGGGTCTGGTAGTGTACAGAAAAACTAGAAACAGAATTTTGACAAATGTAAATGTGTTCAGGAAATGACAGTAATATTTTTCTCAATGATTACACCCAAGTGATTGCATAAAAGTGAATCCTAAAGGGGAGTAGATTTTGCCATCCCCAAATAGGTCTTTTTGGTTTAGGATTATTTCAAGCTAAAGGCAATCAAAACCCAGCAGATCCAGGAAAAACTCTTTACTTTCCCCTCAGTTGCCTAAATTTACATTGGAAAAGGGGCCTGGACCAGGAAGACAGCTATTAGTAGGAATACCTTTTTATTTAATAAATTTATCTGCATAACAGGACAATCTTGGTTTTCTAAACATCTCCTCTGTCTGCCTGGGACCTGCCTTCCTCTTTTGGCTTTCCTTAGTTTAGGATCTTACATAAACTTCAATTATCTGGCTGCTGTATTTTTATGGGGTTCTTGTATGTATGAATTTTGTTATTCTCCTGTTAATCTGTCTTATATCGATGTAATTATTGGGCAGCCAAAGAACCTAGAAAGGAAGATAGACAAATTAGTTTGCCTCTACCACCCCTTAGTTCTTATGACTCTATGGCCAGAGTTACTGCTTGCAGTGTAGCTCTGGAAGAGTAAAGAGCTGGAGAACAAGGTTGAAGAAGAATGAAGGAGTTTTGATTGTTAGAGAAACTTGGAGCCTACAGTTTATTTTGAAACTATTTTTAGTAATGATTTAGTCAGGTTCATTCCTATGAAGGCTTGGAAATGTCTGGTCTATTTTATAGCACAATAAAACCTCATGGTTTCCTGGTTGGCTGGTATTTGTTTAAAGAGAGTGGGTTGCTGGTCCAGACAACATTTGAGAGGTTATAATGAGAGGAAATCTGATGTAAACCTTTTCACCTGTAAAAAGGAGAAGTTACTGAGGAATGAAAATCAGCCATACCATGAGGCTTATTGATTACATATCATAGTTTTGGTTTATTTAAAGTCTTGTCCATATTAGAGTGGATGTTAGTCATCCTTTCAAATATGATTACACATCCCATCCCCAAGAGACAGTATTAAAATCTTGAATTTATATAAGGGTTCTTGTTATTTTTCACAGTTTGCCCTTACATTTAATATAGTTACTGAAGCACCAAACCATGCTAGAGAGTTGTCACTGGGACCAGTCCAAGCACAACTGTAGTGAAGACTGATGGTAGGTTAACTGGAACACTGCATTGAATCCTGGTTATTTAGCAGGAAAAGGATGTTAAATACGCTTGCTTTTGTGTGAATTATCTGACCAGATATTTTTTTAGAAATCCTCTAAATGTGCAAATCTACCTCTTGTTTTCATTAGATCTAGTGGCTTGTTTAATATTGACAGGGCTGGTGAAAGTATTGCGATTTTAAGCAAAGAATGTTGAACAAGGGCATTTAAGTGATCTTATCAAAGAAGTCTTCTCCAAAAATGACTTCTCACTAACTTCAAAGGGATACAAGAAAAAAAGAATCAGACTAAGATTGCACTACTCATCAAAGCTAAATAGTAACTGCTTAGTTAAAAAAAAAAACTTTCAGGGATATATTAGACATTTATTGGCTTCTGTATCTGTCTTGCTTTGTATTCCTTTATTTGTAGGACAGCACTATGAATATGAAATAAATGCTAGTTTATACCTATTTTATAAAGGTAGAGGAAAGGAGACACCTGGCTGGCTCAGCTGGAGCATATAACTCTCGATCTCAGGGTTGTAAGTTCGAGCCCCATGTTGGGTGTAGAGATTACTTAAAAATGAAACTGAAAAAAAAAAAAGATGTAAGAAAGACTATAGATACACCGTTAATAGGAATGCTATTATTTTTATACAAGAGAAAAGTGTGTGTGTGTGGCCTTTATATTGCATCAGTAAGTTATTTAAATGAAGATTTTTAGCTTAAACTAACAAGAAATATTGATGAAACTAAAGGTAAAACGTTTTCCTGGCCAGACTTTCTAGAATGAAACTTATCCTAATGTTCTCATAAATATGAATTCATTCTTCAATCTACTACAGTCTGGTTTCTGCTCTCATCCTGGCAACTGTTCCACATAGGGTCAATAATGACTTCTTCTGGATTCTTTCCTTCCTCATCTTTTTAGAATGTGGCATTTTATGTATTTTGTCATTTTTCTTGAAATGTCCTGCCCTTACTTTTGTAAGGATTATCCTTCTAACTTTGTCACTTCCTTTTCAGTCATCCTGTTGAGAAATTCTTTTGCTCCCTATCCTTTATAAGTTGGTATTCCTCAGAATTCAGACACAGATTTTCTTCTTACAATATATACACTCCTGGGGAATGTCCCATTTTACTTCCATTTTACTTCTCCCTATAGACTACAGGCTTCCAAACTTTGTCTCTAGTCCAAACTGCTTTCTTGAGCTTTAGACTCATACATCCAACTGCCAAGAAGCATCTCCACTTGGATTCGACCTGTTCAAAATGAAACCCATAATCTTTATCCGATTTATTCCTCTACTACTTCTTATCCTGGCTAATGGCTTCGAGGTAGTGTAGTCTCCTAGCTTAGACCCAGGGAACCCTCTCTGCATTCTCCTTTCCACCTGTGGAATTGATCAGAAAGTTCTGTAGTTGCTATTATTAATTCCATCCTTCCTTTCCAAATTTACTGCCATAGCCTTACAGAGCTTCCGTCTTTCATTTAGCCTACTGTAATGGGTCCCTGAATTATTTTTCTGGCTTTGAGTTCACTTCCTTCCAAACTATTCTTCATGCAGTACCAGCTTTAAGATTTGTAATTTACAATTAAAATCGGTCTGCAAAAAATAATAATAAATAAAATAAAATAAAATCGCTCTGCAAAAAAAAAAAAAAGAAAGAAAATTTGATCATGCCTGTTCCTCGCTTTAAAATCTTTAACAGTTCCTTATTACTCACAGAATAAATTCCAGGCTCTTCAGAATGGCCTGTATGGCTTCCCAGAATTTGACTTCCACCCATCTATCCACTCTCGTTTCTCAATGCCCATCCTCCCGCCATCCCAAGTCATACCAACCTAGTTACAGAAACGTTCACGCTGTTTCATGCTTCCATGTCTTTGGACATACTCCTCTCTGCCTGGTATGCAACTTTCTATTTGTCTCTTAGGGGCCCCTATTATTCTTCAGTACCTGAGCTAGCATGTCTTTATCTATGAACTCCTCTCTGTCCCACCACTGTACTTGGTAAGAGCTATATTAGAGCATTTCATACTGTGCTGCACTTGTTTACATGTTTTCTCCTTTAACAAATTGAGGGCAAGGACTCAATCTTATTCATATTTGTATTTTCAGTATCTAGGGCGATGACTGGCATGTGCTGAATGAATGAATAAACTTTTGCAAACATGAATGTTTTCTTGTGTTCACTAAGTTTAATGCTACTATGGATGAAATTGATTGTTGAAGTTTGATTTTTTTTTTCTGTTTCTCCATGTTACCACATATGGGCCTTAAATCAACATCTTTTCAGCAGAATGAAATCTAAGATGAAAGGACAACAAAATTATGACAGCAATATGCAGTCTTCCCTTTTAAGAATTAATCATTAAATTTTTTTGTATTTATAGTGCTTAATTAGAATAGGACATTACAACTGCTATAGCATTTGCCTTCTGATGAAAGAGAGTTGCTAATTTATCTATTTGGTTTTTTTTTTTAAGATTTTATTTATTTATTTGACAGAGATAGAGAGAGAGCGCAAGTAGACAGAGCGGCAGGCAGAAGGAGAAGGAGAAGCAGGCTCTCTGCTGAGCCAGGGAGCCTGATGTGGGGCTCAATCCCAGGACCCTGGGATCATGACCTGAGCCTAAGGCAGCTGTTTAACCAACTGAGCCACCCAGGCGCCCTTAATTTACCTATTTGATTGCATAGTTAGGGAGACAAAGACTTAGCTGAGCAAAATGGCATTGAAAGAAAGCCTTGAGAATGAGCTGAACAAATAATATAATCTGGGGATCTCTTTGGCAAAACTCAGAATTGATAGAATTTTGAAAAACACTGAAAGGGTGGGGGAAAGGTAAGGAAGAGGGTAAGATGTAAGAAAAATACATTAACTGAGCATCCAGTAACTTTTAGTCATTTTACATTATTAATTTAATTTAGTCCATGACAATGACCCAATGGCAGAGACACTGTTATCCCCATTTTGTAGATGGGGTGGGTAACCCGAGACATTAAGTGATCTCCAAGGTCATGCAGCTACAAAGTGGTAACTAGATCTGACTGACTAGTTTCCTTCCTTCTCAGCAGGCAGCCCTGACTGCCAAATAAAGTTTCCAGAGCAGCCTGCTGCTGTGTGCAGCTTACTGACACACACAAAGACACATTATTTGCTCCTATTTGTAATGATCATATGTAGACGGCCCACTTAGTAGCTAGGAGTCATATAATTACAATGTTATTTCCAACTTCAATGCCTATTTTAAAAAATTTACTAATGAAAAGAAGACCCTCACATTTATTGATGATGCTAGCTAATGAAGCCAGTGGATCTTCCTGGGCTGTTCTTGCAAAACAAGAGTACACTTCCAGGAGGCTTAGTGGAGAAAGCACACTTCTAGATTTTTCTTTGGTGTGCCTTGCTGCCGGGCCCCGTTTGGAATCCAGAAACAACTGCTGTCTGGGGTAAAAGGCCGTTTGCTCTTGCAGCCTCCAGTCTATTGCCTGGCCTGGCAGTTTGTCGCTCTGCTGGGCAAAAATCCAGCTTGTGGTAGTGAGGTGGTTTTGTGGCAGAACTCCACAATTAACCACAGGTTCAGTGTCACCGGTAGGCTGCCACCATAGTGGCTGTGATCCTTCACATCTGCTGGGAGAGTCAGAGCCAAAGAAACTACTGCTTGTCTAAGGAGGGAACAAGAAAACTTGGAAGGAGTTTGCATTGCTGTTTATTGTTCAAGGTTCAGATTTTAGGTTTAATACACAAAATCCAGGAAATTTCAGATTAATAGTTATGTATTTAAGACCTTCATCGGTTGCTTTTTGTAAAAAAAAGGTATAGTGGAATTGTGTCATAGATACAATTGTTGCTCTGAAAATGAGAAACACAGAAAGGAAAATTCTTAAAGTAGTAGAATGTATTCTTTCATAGCAAAAGACATCCAGGTGCCATCACTTGAATCACCCACACTCTCAAACACTTATTTTATGTTGGAAATTAAACCAAATATAAATATATATATATGTGTGTGTGTGTATGTGTGTGTGTGTGTGTGTGTGTGTATATATATATAATGTTTCCTGTATATTTAAAATAGAAAGGGCTCTTTTACTGATTCTGTGAAAATGGGTGTTAACAAAAACGTTTTTCAATAAGAGTATGGAAGCTTTTTTGTATTAAATCATATATTAGAGTTTCAATTTAAATTCATTATAAACTGACTAATAAACAATGCAAGGACATACAACTAAAGATAATCTGATTTATTAATTTTTTTATAGAAATACAAATACAAATTTAGAAATTCAAAAAATATTGAGTATTGGGGTGCCTGTCTGCCTCCGTCATTGGAGCATGAGACTCTCGGTCTTGGGGTTGTGAGTTTGAGTACTGGGTATAGAGATTACTTAAAAAAAAATTTTTTTTTTTGAGCATTAACTGAGTACTCTGCTAGTACTTGAGCTAAGACTGAGGAAGACAGAATTCTTGTGTTTGTGTTTGAAGAGTATATGAAGGGCGCCTGGGTGGCTCAGTGGGTTAAGCCGCTGCCTTCGGCTCAGGTCATGATCTCAGGGTCCTGGGATCGAGTCCCACATCAGGCTCTCTGCTCGGCAGGGAGCCTGCTTTCCCCTCTCTCTCTCTGCCTGCCTCTCTGCCTACTTGTGATCTCTCTCTCTCTGTCAAATAAATAAATAAATAAATAAAATCTTTTAAAAAAAAGAGTATATGAAGAAGTAACCATGTAAATAAACAAATATGATTAACAGGATATGAACTTTTATATAATAGTAACAATAAATTCCAGTTCCATATTAGAGCCACACCATCTCTCTAGCCTCCTCATTTTTGTTTATTGTTCCTGTACACCTTACACTCCAGCCACAGGATACTAGTTGAAATTACCCGAATGTCCCATAATTGTATTCCTCCAGATTTTTGCACTTGCTTGCTTCCTTGGCCCAGATTGCATTTCTCCCTACTTTATGTAGGTATAACTTCTACTCAACTTTCAACACCAAGCCCAGAAATCTCTTTCTCTGACTCCGCAAGAGCATTATTCCTTACTCAGTATTGCCACCCGGGTCTGGGTTAGGTGTCTCTCTGAACTACCAGACTGCACTGAGCTTCCTTACCTTCATATCACAGTGCCTATTATAGGAGGCTTTAGTCGTCTTTATATGGTTTTAGCTTCCACTATGAATCCTTCAAGGTGGGAACAATACCTGTCACCATTGTGTCCTTGTCTGCTAGCACCGTGCCCAGCACAATGCCAGGTACTTAATAAATGCTGAATGAATGAATGCACTCATTAAAAGAAAGAGAGATTAAATGTTGGGGGAGGGGAGTGGCATATAAGAGAACTGAAGAAGTCAAAGCAGTGAGGGAATTAAATATAAAGATGAGAGAAGGCAGGAAGAGGGGAGAGAGATAGGAAGATGGTCATACAAATAGGTGAGAGAATTAGAACTGGTAAAGAAGAAACAAATTGTGAAAACAAGCTGGGATAACCATACAGTGAGGAGACTCTGAAAAAGAATGATTTTCTTTTTCTTTTTTTATTTATTTAATTAATTTATTTTAAAGATTTTATTTATTTGACAGAGAGATAGTGAGAGAGCACAAGCAGGAGAAGCAGCAGAGAGAGAGGGAGAAGCAGGCTCCCTGCTGAGCAGGGAGCCCAGTGCAGGGCTCCAACCCAGGACTCTGGGATCATGACCTGAGCCAAAGGCAGACACTTAACTGACTGAGCCACCCAGGTTCCCCTCTTTTTTTTTTAAGAAAAGATTTTATTTATTTGAAAGAGACAGTACAAGCAGGGGAGCAGCAGAGGGAGAGGGAGAAGCAGGCTTCCCGCTGAGCAGGGACTCCCCCTCCCACCGCCAAGATCATGACCTGAGCTGAAGGCAGACATTTAACCAACTGAGCCACCCAGACACCCCTCTCTTCTTTAATAGGTCTGAACCACTGTTTTCAACAGTTTCTATCATATGTTCTCTTGTGCTCCTTCACAGTCTATGGGCATAGGCACTATCTCCCACACAGAGCTGCAGCTTGAGGAAGCTTTTAAAGAACTTTAGTTTTTAATGTTCTAAATAGCATCTAGCAGAGTGCTTGGCATATAGTGGGCACTCAGTAAATATTTGTCAAGATGAACTAAAGAGTGAGTCAATGGGTACCTGGGTGGCGCATCTGGTTAAGCATTGGACTCTTGGTTTCAGTTCAGGTCATGATCTCAGGGTCTTAAGAACAAACCATAGGTAGGGCTCTCTGCTCAGCATGGAATCTGTTGGTCCCTCTCTCCCCTTCTGCCCCTACTCCTGCTCACACACACACACACACACACACCCCTACTCTCTCTCTCTCTCTCTTTCTCTTTTAAGATTTATTTATTTGAGAGAAGGAGTGTCCAAAGCTGGGGGAGTGGCAGGCAGAAGGAGAGGGAGAAGCAGGCTCCATTCCAGGACCCTGAGATCATGACCTGAGCCCAAGGCAATCACTTAACCTACTGAGCCATCCAGGTGCCCTCTCCCCCACCTTTCAGAAAGAGAGAACGAACGAAAGAAAGAAAGAAAGAAAGAAAGAAAGAAAGAAAGAAAGAAAGAAAGAAAGAAAGAAAAAATAAATAAATCACTTAAAAAAAATAAACATGAGTCAAAGTGAGGCTCCGGTTCTGAGATGAGTATTAGCCAGAAGGGAAATGGGAATTGTTAACATACTTAGACGATCAAGTCGCCACTGCACATTGAACACAGGGACCTTTCTCTGCCAGAGAAAAGCCAGTCTATTTGGCTTTCAAATGTATATATGTAAATGCTAATTTTTTCATTCTTTCAAAACCTGATAAGGTTTTCATATACCTTAAGGAATGGCTCTAGTTTTAGGAATGTGGAATCTCAGATTGGTTAATTTACTTGCTATTCCTGCAATTTTCTTTGATATTTAGAGTTTGTCAGACTGCTTATATTATTATCCCTCAGAAATTAGGGCTGCTTTATTACTGAATAGAAAATAGAATATTTTCCATTTTATAGAAATAGAATAGAAAAAGAAAATAGAAATAGAAAATAGAAAAACTGCATTTTAGAAAGACTGCTCATTTCTAAGCCTTTTCACAAATCCAATTCAAATCCATTTTTTATGGTCTATTTCAGAGGTTTAAAATCTTTCTCCCTCCTTTTCCTTTCCCTTCCTCCCTCCCTCCCTCCCTTCCTTCCCTCCATCTTTTGCCCCAGGGTTCTAGGGAGGGGCTTCAGGTCAGAGTTGGAAGTGTCAGAACTGCCCAGTTGGGGTTGTCAGGCCTTGGGGGCACCTGTACTTCAATAAGAGCATTCTGCTTTTATTTGCATCATACTTTCTTTTTAAGTTTTAATTTAAATTCCAGTCAGTTACCATACCATGTTATATTAATTTCAGGTGTACAGTATAGAGATTATAGAGATTCAACACCACCACACTGTCACCTAGTGCTCATCACACGTGCCCTCCTTAAGTCCCATCACCTGTTTCACCCCCTCCCTACTCCCCCCTGTAAGCATTAGATTGTCTGCATAATATATCTCTTGAAAGATGTCTTAAAACACTGGTTAAAAGGCAAAAATGCAGAATGCAGACAGAAACAAAAACTCTTAAAAGAACTGGTAACCAGGGGTGCCTGGGTGGCTCAGTTGTTGGGCGTCTGCCTTCTGCTCAGGTCAAGATCCCAGGTTCCCACATCAGGCTCCCTGCTCAGTGGAAGGTCTGGTTCTCCCTCTCCCACTCCTTCTGCTTGTGTTCCCTCTCCCACTGCGTTTCTGTCAAAAAAAAAAAAAAAAAGAAAGAAAGAAAAAAGAAAGAAAGAACAAAAAACAAAACAAAACAAAAAAACCTGGTAATCAATTATTCCCTGCTTTTCCATTGCTCTTAGCAGAGTTTTAGAGGCTTCTCATTATCATCCTGAGAAATCAGAGCCCCAAGAGTCAGCTGACCACGCGACAGTGATCACGACTGGACAGAGGCCTAGTCCTCATCCAACTTCTTTACTAACCCTTCCTTCTTTCATTCCATGATCATAACTCTAATAGTCACCAACAGGTGTAGTTGCAAGATCATTTACAAATACATGTCTATCTATGTATCTATCTATCAGAGAGAGAACACAAGCAGGGAGAGTGGCAAGCGGAGGGAGAAGCAGACTCCCTGCTGAGCAAGTAGCTCAAAGCAGGACTCCATCCCTGGACCCTACCTGAGCCAAAGGCAGACGCTTAACCAACTGAGCCCCCCAGGCATCCCCATTTAAAAATATTTAATTTTAGACTGGAATTTCTGGGAGTACCATTTGAGAAATTGATTTTCTTTACATCCGGATTTTAGTTAGAAAATAATCCTACCTTCTTAAAAATGGTTGAAAGTGCAAGTTAGAAGGATAGTTGCACTTTATCAGAAGCGCAGGTGGGGAGAAGGAGCTGAGAACTACTCTAAGGCTCAATTGTTACTCCGCTTCTCTGAGGATGAAGGTTAAGGAGAGAACAAGGTAATTTATAGAGAGGGCAATTTCCAGGCCCCAGAGGACCCAGATGAAGAGGCAGGTGTTCTAACAGTTGGGCTGAGCCCAGTAATGGGACATCACAACTGGTGCTTCTAAGGTTACACGGGTGGGCAGGTAGTGGCATCTAGAAGGCCTGTCAAGGAGGATCCTTAGCTACTAGACTAGTGGACTAGTGTTAGGGGCAGAGCTTTTGGCTCTGGGACTGGAAAGACCTAAACAGGGTTTTAGTTCTTCCATCGTTAATCAGGGGCACTATCTGCTTACTGTGGTGGGTACCTAAAATGGAGAACAAAATTCTCATCCTACAAACTGAGGATCATGGGAAAACTGGTCTTGGGAATTTGACAGCAAGGACCCCATTCAGAATAGAGGAATACACACAGGGTTGCATTGTACCAGAGCAAATTGGGAACTGGGTGGTAAGCCCTAGGATCCCATGTCATGGATCATCAAACTGGGAGAATGATTCTGGTGGAAAGTTCGTGGGTCAAGATGTGAGCAAAGGCAAAGTTAGGTAAAATAAGGCAGGGGTAGAGTACTGAGAAAAGTCAAAGGTATGCCGTGACTCTAGGTCTCTTTTTTCATGATAGATAACGGTCATACATTCCTGAACCTAAAGATGAGAGCTAAGTAATCTATTGGTTGTTTAAATCTGGCAAAAGAATAATAATTTGAACTCTAAGAAATGCAGCTTACTAATAATCTTTGACATGGATTGTAAACAGAGAAGGGAGTTGGTATAAACATGGCAAGCTCGTTCTTTTTGTGCATATTTTCAGTTGAGTAAACTGATGGTCTTTGGTTATGTCCTTATGTTTTATTTTGGAATCCTGTCAGGTGCTGGGGTTGGTGTTTAGAGGTATGCATTCCAAATATAGGTTATGGAAAGAGTTGGGCTTTTAGCCTTATAAAGACCTGGGAAGACAGCTGAAAGAAGGTAACAGAACTGGAGAGTATGAAGAGAATTTTGAATTTTATTTGCCAGATATTAATTCTTTGATACAAATTCTTTTGTTTTGATTTGTTAACCCTTAGAATTTGCTTTAGGTTGATGGTACAAATAATTCAAAGGTTGTTCTTGGCAACCTAAAACACGGATCCTAAGGAGGCCTATATATTTTTGTCATACAGAAATCAAACTCTTTAAGACCAGAAAGGACCTTCAAGGTCATCAAAATTAACTTTCGGCAATTTTACAACTGAGGTGAACAAGGCCTGGAAGTGTTATGTGACTTGCTTAATGCCACGGCATGAATGGCTGGGCCAGGATTAGAAGCTATGAAATGAATTTCTAGTGCATCACTATTATCATGCCTATCCCACCTCAGATTACTGAGGCTTTAAAACAATAACTTTAATCTGAATTTGTTCTAATTTTCAAATCAGTTTATTCCTTTTTTTAAAAAAAAAATTTTATTTATTTATTTGACAGAGAGAGTATGTGAAAGAGAGCAGGAGAGTACGGTGAGGGGCAGATGGAGAAGCAGATTCCTTACTGAGCAAGTACCCCCTTGTGGGACTCCAGGGCTCAATCCCAGAACCCTGAGATCATGACCTGAGCTGAAGGCAGATGCTTAACTGACTGAGCCACCCAGGTGTCTCGACAGTTTATTATTTCTTACGAGAATTTCAGTAATGCCAGTGCTAGTTTTGCTATGCCTTTCTGTAAAAGCTCAAAATGTATCCACAAAGTTTCCTACTTTAATCTTTTGTAGTGGTGAGTGTCCTGCATATCATGTAAAAAAATGTATTCATTGAGTTGTGTTGAAATGATACTTGTAAAAAAACTTCCATTGTCATGGTGGAAAAAGGACACTATGGATTTTGATTTTTTTTTTTTAAGATTTTATTTATTTGACAGACAGAGATGACAAGTAGGCAGAGGTAGGCAGAGAGAGAGAGGGGAAAGCAGGCTCCCTGCTGAGCAGAGAGCCCAAAGCCAGGCTCAATCCCAGGAATCTGGGATTATGACCCGAGCCGAAGGCAGAGGCTTAACCCACTGAGCCACCCAGGCGCTCCAGGATTTTGATTTTTTAAGGAAAGTATTTGAGTAATCAATTTGAATATTCTGTTAAGTATTTTTTCCTTTGTCCAAGAGACTGAAAAGAAAAAGGAATTCTGGTCTTTTTCTTTCATCTTGGTCAAATGCCTGTGCTAATTTCTCAGCGATTTCTGCTATGTATGTGAACTATGGCCATATACGAAAATGGTCTCTTTTAGGTCATGGCTGTGGGCAGAGATTAATTGGTGAAAAAATGGGCCTGTTTGTGGGATTTACCACACAGTAAGGTTTCTCATCTCCCTGGAAAAATGTGGAATTAGCTCTTTGAGAAATGCAGGCCTGTCAGGAGGAGAGTTTCGGTGGAGGGAAACACAGTTCACTCTCTAAGGCCGTTATGATTGGTCAGGTTCCAGAGCAGTCCCTCTGGTACAGCAAAGTTCTTCTCACTTTCAAGTCAGTGTTTCCATGTTGCTAGTTTCACCAGTAATTCACAGATAGCATCTTATTTGGCTCCTTTCGTGGCCAACCCATCCAAACTGGGCAAATGGTGTTGGAGAGGACTCGTAATCCCCCCCCCCCCCCCCAAGAACACGCTGTTACAGTGAAAGACTTCAAAGTGGAATAACTTTGTGACAACAGACTTTCTATGTTTAGGGAGCGAGGCACAGAAATGAACCAGTGGGTATGTATGGCAAGGGTGTGAAGTTGGGGATGGGACGTTAGTTCCTCGCCCGTGGAGACAGTTCTTGAGCCAGACAAGGGCCGTAATATCTACTCGGATGCTCCGGGAGAGCACTCCACGTGCACGCTCCCTCCTAAGAGCCGCAGCAAATCTCCCCGGCCTGCTGCGTGGCCCGAGATTCCACGTAGCTGTTGAGGGCCGACTCAGGCACTGTGGTTACGGAATCCATCGCCATGCCCACGACGGCGGCTGGTCCTTACCGGGTCACAGTTCGGACAGTCCAAGGGCTCACCCTGAACCGGGATGAGTTCGAGGCGGATCCGGCTTCTCCCCTCCACTCGGTTTCCCAACTAGGCACTCCCCAAACCCTAGCGGTGACCTGTCGGAGCCCGGCTGCGTGTCTGCGCCTTACCCCCAAAGGGAACCTGCGCGCTTGGGGTCCCAGGTTGGAGGGCTTGCCCCCTTCCACCCAGAAAGGACTCCGCCCGCCTCCGCCGGCCCCGGCCGCTGTCCGGGCGGCCCCGAGCGCGCTCTCCCCGGTCCCGACGCGCTCCGCCGGCGGGGTCCCCTGCTCGCGTCCGGGGCAGCGGCGGTGGCGGGACGGGGCGCGGGCGCGCGAGAGCGAACGAGCGGCGGGCGGGGCGCGCGCCCGGCCGGGGCAGGCACGGGGGGAGGAGCGCCCGCCCGCCCGCCGCCGCTCGCGCGCCCAACGGACCAGCCTGGGGCCAGGAGGTAACTGTTGCAGCCCGCGGGAGCTGGCAGGCGACGCCGAGTCTCCCGTCCCGAGAGGTGCCCGAGGGACAGGGAGGGGGCGGCCGCGGACGGTCCCGGGAGCAGTCCCTTCCGCCCCTCTCCTCCGCCAGCATGTCGCGGACCCCGCCGCTCCTCCGCCCGCGCGGCGGGGACCCCGGGCCGCGGCGGCGGGCGCAGCCTTGACGCGCAGCCGAGCCGGGGAGCGCCCCGAGCGCGCGGGCGGGAGCTGAGGGAGCGCGAGCAGCCACCGCGGTCCGAGCCGGGCGTGTGGAGCCCCGCGGCCAGCCGGGTCCGGGCCATGAGGAGGGACGAGCGAGACGCCAAAGCCATGCGGTGCCCGCAGCCGCCGGAGGGGGCCGGCTCGCCCCCCGAGAGTCTGAGGAACGGCTACGTGAAGAGCTGCGTGAGCCCCCTGAGGCAGGACCCTCCGCGCGGCTTCTTCTTCCACCTCTGCCGCTTCTGCAACGTGGACCTGCTGCTGCCGCCGCCGGCCTCCCCCCAGCAGCCGCGCCGCGGCTCCCCCTCCGCCCGGGCGCGCCTCTCGCTGGGCGCTCTGGCCGCCTTTGTCCTCGCCCTGCTGCTCGGCTCGGGGCCCGGGAGCTGGTCTGCCGGGGCCGCCCGGCTGCGGACTCTGCTGAGCGTGTGCTCGCACAGCCTCAGCCCCCTGTTCAGCATCGCCTGTGCCTTCTTCTTCCTCACCTGCTTCCTGACCCGGAGCAAGCGGGGCCCCGGGCCGGGCCGGAGCGGCGGCGGCTCCTGGTGGCTGTTGGCGCTGCCAGTCTGCTGTTACCTGGGGGACTTCTTGGTGTGGCAGGCGTGGGCTTGGGCTTGGGGGCCCGGAGACGCGGGGGCCCCAGGCGCGGCCCCGCACACGCCCCCGGCGGTGGCGGGCAGGTTGTTCTCGATGCTGGGCTGCGTGGGCTTGCTGACGCTCGCGCACCCGGCGAGGCTCCGGCCCGGCATCCTGGTGCTGCTCTTCTCCGGCTTCGTCTGGTGGGTCTCCTTCACCGGCCTCGGGTCGCTGCCCGCAGCCCTCAGGCCGCTGCTCTCCTGCCTGGTCGGGGACGCCGGCTGCCTGCTAGCCCTGGGCTTGGATCACGTCTTTCAGATCAGGGAAGCCCCGCATCATCCTCGCTTGGCCAGTGCCTCCGAGGACAAAGTGCCTGTGATCAGACCCCGCAGGAGGTCCAGCTGCGTGTCGTTCGGAGAAACTTCGGCGGGTTACTCCGGCAGTTGCAAGATGTTCAGGAGACCTTCGTTGCCTTGCATTTCCCGAGAACAGGTATGTTACCAGAAAGCACGGCTTGGTAAGGAAGTGAGTGAGGTTTTGTCGCTTCAATTCCCAACTTGAATTAGCGAACTTGAAAGCGTGTTCACTTCCAGGCTGGGGGGGGGGGAGGAGTTTTGTTCTGGAAAGAATTCCTAAATTACAGGAGGCTTTTTAAACACGCAGAGGTACCTTTTATCTTGGAGTAGAAATGAAAGAGTAGGCTGATTATATTGCACTTTTAAAAGACTTTGTTCATGCGATAGATGAGTTCTCAGAAACGAAGTGGGTTATTTGCGGTTTAATAGATCGACGACTGCCACTTTGGCATACACTAATGTAGGTCTTTTGGGTGCTATTTGTGCTGTTATAATGGTGGTGTCTCCCCAGTGATAACATACAGGCATTAGATTGAATACGTGCGTATGTATAAACTTTAATCAGAGCGGTTTCATTCTTGATAATCGAGAGGAAGAATTAGAGATCATATAATGAACAGCGATGAGCTTTGGAACGGAGGCTTAGAGTAAATGATAAGATTGTTGGAAATAATTTTTAAGGGTTCTCCCCCTCTCCCATTTCAGTAGTATAGGCCATTGTAATCTTTTACAGACTAACTCATGGTCGTGTGTATTTGTTGCATAATTAGGAGAATGTTGTAACAGTTTAACCTTTAAACTTAGTAATGTCTGTAAAGACGCCAAAAGCATTTCCATTTTTTTTTTTTCCCCTGTAGGTTTACAGGTTTTTGTTTTTTAAAGGAATTTAAATCATCCTCAGGGAAGAATTTCTCTTTGTGTGGCTTAGAGACTTATTGTTCTGCATCACCAAGAAATCAGCAAATACAGTTGTTATTCATTGAGCACATGCTAGGTGCAAAACACTACATATATTGTCCCAATTGCTCACAGAAACCCTGTATGGTAGATGACAACTTCAAATTAGAAATGAGTAAATTGAGGCTTAGAGATACCCAGCCTCACACATCCAGTAAGTGGCAGAGCAGGGATTTGAACCTAGATCTTTCAGTTTTCAATGCTGTTTTTTAAGCAACTAAAAGGATGTGTATAGAGGCTTTTTGTAGGAAAGTAGGAGTCTGTACCATTGTTTTTCAGACTTTTTGTTTGGTGATATGTTTTACACTGGAACCCAGTGTATTTGAAACAAAAGTTTCTTGTTCTTGCTACATCTGATGCTCTCTTTTCTTAGTAATTTTCAAGCTACTACACTGATTTTATGTTTAATACTGATGTGTAGTGTTCCAATGAGACCACACTTTGCTGCTTAAAAAGTTTTCTCAGAGACCGCTTTTGTGGTCTGTAATTTGGCCAAATGCTATTAAGAATTGTTCAAAATATGTTATGCCTTTTGTTTTCTTAGTTTACAGCCAGTGATACTAGACAATGCTTAGAAAATGTGTGTCAGGAGAAAAACTTGTGAGAAGATTTACTGCAGAGCAGAGTAATACCAGCCCTTTTCATAGATTGGAATGGCATTTGGTTTGACTCTATGTGAATAGTTTGTTTTTTTTTTTTAAAATAGGTTGTATTTTTTAACAACGGAAAGGTCTTTCAGCAATGTCATCACATTTGAAGACAAGTTTCCTGTACTTAACAGTATTACATTTTAATTGTAATCTGTTGGCATAGTGGATTATGGTTGTTGTCTTGTAAATCGAAAATTCCTGGTCTTCTTAATCCTAGTCTGATGCCCTTTCCATAACAGCAACCCTTTTCAACCTTCAGCTAGGTACAGTGTTGTTGTTACTGCCGAGTTGCTTCACTTACTGTTTGTATTAGAGGAAATACAATTTCACTTTTAAAAAGGTTATATTTTCTTATTTCAGGAAACTTACATTTCACAATGAATAGGAACATTTTTGGGGTCTTAAATATATGGTATTAGTCCAAAGGGGTTTATATGTGGTTATTTAACATGTAGTGTCATAAAATAATACTATTTTGGCATTACAAGGAATTACTAGATATTTTTACTTAGCAAAACAAGTTATTTTATTTTATTAGCAAAAGTTGTAATAATCATATTTTTACTAATGCTAAATTCCTGAAGTTTGACAGTGGGTCTGTGGTTTTGTTTGCATGTTGTTTATGCTAAAGAAATTAAGGGGAAATCAGTACTTTTATGGAAAAGATAAGAGATTTTCTGATTTTCAAAGTGCTGAACTTTTATATGACAATTGTGAAACTACCTTTTTGTTTCAGAAAATGAAGGAAGACAAAAAAAAGATTTTGGGTTGAACTTGAACAGGGGGAAATGTCCTGCATTCACTGGCAGAAGGGTCAAGGGTAAAGTCTGGGCTCTGCTGTGTAATCTTGGAAGAGTCAGTGAGTGAATTTTTCTGAGTTTCGGGATGCTGTCAAGTTAGGGGATCCCAGTACATTAATTCTGTAATAACTTTCAATTCTAGAATCCATTTCTTCTAGTAAGTTATAAACAAAAATGTAACTAAAACATCACAAATAATAGTTCTTGAAGTTGAAGATACTGCTAAGCCATATTTTTTAATTGGAAAAGAATAGAGAACTTCTAAAAAGTGTATATGGATTCATTTATGGATTGATAACAAAATAATGATACTTTCATTTCCTTAAGAACTTAAATGTTTTTATGAACATCTTTGAAAAACAATAGAAAACTCGTATTAATAAAAATGTTTTTAACTGTGTCAGAGCAGATTTAAAGTAATGTTTAAGTTTTGGGATGTTAGGTATGATGTTGAAAAATCGACATGTTTGTAAGATACTTTAATTTTCATAATTACATTGGTAGCATTTGATGTAAATGCTGTGTCTGTCTCAGTTCTTAGCGAAGGGTTTTTGTTATTCACAAAGCATTTAGAGATTTAAAGTTTAAATCTAGTTATTGCTCATGGGTTCATGGAAAGAAGCACTAAATTTGTAGTACATATGCCAGCAGTCAGCTGAAACTAATAGGAAGCTAAAAGAAAAAAAAAATCAGTTGTCTGCATAGAAGCATTGACCAGAATTTAACAAAGTAAATGTCTATGCCATTTTACTTGTGTATTCTACAGTGTAGTTTTCAGTTTTTCTGCCAGATTCTTTGGTGTGTGATAGACTTGGTAAGTATGAGATTTTGAAAGGCGTAAGTTAGTGTGTTGAGAAATTTTTCTATACCTAAAATGTTAAGTGCTTCCTAAAAGGTTGAGTAAATATTTAAAAATTCTGTGGCCTTAAAGCCCATAAATATCATTTAAAGTGTTAATTTTATTTGAAAAAAGATACACACATGTAGTATGAAGGCTTTTATGAGACTGACGCGCTGCCCACTGCGCTAAGAAGGCGACGTAGTATGAAGGCTTTTAAAAAAGAGTTTAAAGTTTAAGTGATTATTTACCCCCTTAAGGAATTTGCAAGGCAAACCCCACTGTGAATTTCTTTAATAATACTTTACTGTTTGTGATATTTATTTTATGGTTTTAATGAGTGAGTGTTTTATTCTCATTTTATGTTCATGTTTTTGTATGAAAGTATCAATGTATATAATTATTTTATGCTCTATTTTGTAAATACTGTCTGTACTCTGCCATCCACATTATTTTTCAAAAACACAGATTTAATGAAATCACTCACTCTTAAAAATCTTTTAGGCTTTTCATTGTTCATTCACAGGATAAAGTTCATGCTCTTGACCCTTGCTTGCAAAGTCCTTTATAACCTGCTTTTAGCCTTTTGCTTGTTTTGTTTTTAAAAAAGCCATCTGGGATTTAAGGAATACCCCTTCCTCACATCCATCTTTGGTTCTGGCTGTTTGAGGACTGCTTATTGTTATTGATGTGTAGATTTTTTCCTCTTTTACCATTCACACTGGTTGAAATCTCCTTTTTTTTAAAATTTTTAAGATTTTATTTATTTATTTGACATAGAGAGAGAGAGAGATCACAAGCAGGCAGGGGGTGGGGGTGCAGCAGGCTCTCCCGGTGAGCAGAGAGCCCAATGGGGCCTGATCCCAGGACTGGGAGACAGTGACCTGAGCTGAAGGCAGGGACTCAACCCACTGAGCCACCCAGGCGCCCCTGAAATCTTAAGAAAGGAGAAATCTCTTTAAGAAAATCTTACTTAAGATTAAGAATCTTTACCCAAATCAATGTGTAAGCTGAGGGCAAAGCTCCGTTATAGCAAAGTTGGCCATATTTAAAAATAAAAGGTGGAAAAAAAAAAAAAGGTAACAAATCACGTGAAGTAGTGATGATGTGGGAAAGGATATTTTCATTATATCGAATAAAATGATAACATCTCCGTAGTTTATATTTTCCCATCCCAAGTGAAAGGTAAATAGAGTCAACCAGGAATAAAACCATATAAAGTTTTTTTTTCATTGCCCTCTTTATTTTTTTTTAAGCTTGTATTTATTTATTTGATAGAGGGAGACAGAGATCATAAGTAGGCAGAGAGGCAGGCCGAGAGAGAGAGGGAAGCGGGCTCCCCGCTGAGCAGAGAGCCCGATGTGGGGCTCAGTCCCAGGACCCTGAGATCATGACCTGAGCCGAAGGCAGAAGCTTAACCCACTGAGCCACCCAGGCACCCCGCCCTCTGACTTTCTATCCTTCTCAGAGGGAGGCCCATTTCCTTTTTCCCATTCAGTTACCATGTCAGCCTGTTTCCCTAGCACATTCTCCCACTTTCCCATACTCCATCCAAAGCAAGAACAAGCTACACTTGCTGAAAATTTCCAGTTTATTTCAACATAAAGATATTTATATAGCTATGGAAGAGATTTACAATTTATCTAATTGAAATGTCATTTTACATAAAGGAGAGTAATTCAACTCCAGAGAGATAATACCGTGTCTAGGTTATGCTGTGAAATATTGGGATACGGGGATTAGAGCCCAGGTCTTGGCTCCTAGTCTCCTATATTTTCTCTAAAAAGCATATATGCGCCTGCAGTCGTAGTTTTCCAAGGCCGTCTTCAGTTTTGGAGTTATCTCCAAATTATCTTCATAATTGGAATTATCGCCAATTATGTGATAAATGATATCCTTGGTAAAAAGAGGTAGGGGGGTGGAGAGTGACAGGAGAGAGAAAGGAGAGAAGATAGGAGAGACCCTTGATCACCTGGTTCATAATGACCTTGAAGACCTCCTTGGTACCTGATATGGTTGTTTCAGGGTGACTCGTCGGGACGCAGCTGAAACTCCAGTGTCTTTAGAGGCCAGCTCCATAACACATTTCTGTCAACATGTTGAGGAAGGAGGGGAGGGGAGGAAGAATGGAAGTGAACTGATGACTATTGCCTACTTTGCCTAAGGGCATTCAATCTGAACAAAACAAACTGGACAATTGTTAGCCAAGCAAAACTTGAGAAGAGCTGAGTTCTGAGTCATTTCTGACAGTTTATGACATTGTTCACCTTATCATATACAAGTTAATCCCCTTTTAAGTGATTGTTAGAAGCTCGTTCCTAGAAGTTGGGGCAGAGGAATGTATTTCCTGCTTTTTCTTTTACAACCTTGAACTTTCCCTGCACTATTGCTACCTAGCAGGTATCTTTTTAAAGATCTTTATCCCTCCTCTATCAATGAGAGTACATTGTTTGACTACTTCTTCCTTAGATCTCATACAACTTGAATTCATTATATTTTACATTTATTTAGTTAATGTTTAAATTTGTAAATGAGAAATGCCATACATGAAAGACTATACATATGTATATTTTTATACAGTTTAAAGAAGAAAATAAAACTAAAGTCATGTACTCACCCTCATTTTCTTTGCCCTTTGTAACCTATTTTGCATCTCCTTCTCCCTGTGCCAGAGGCAACACATCTGTCCTGATTTTTTTCCCTATTAATTCCCTTGCTTATCTTTATAATTATAATCCTCATGAATGTTTCCTAAGTAAATGATGTGGTGTTAGTGTTGCCTATGTCTGAACTTTAAGTAAATAGAATCATGCTGTATGAATTCTTCCATAATCTTTTTTTTCTAATGTTTTCTGTGATTGATCCATGTTGATTATAGTTGTAATTAATTTTCAGTGCTATATAGTGTTTCCTTTTATGGCCAAAGTAAATTTTATTTATCCATTCCACTGTTCATGGACCCTTCGGTCCATGATGTGAGATGTGACAGTTTTCAGGTTTTTTGCTGTGATATAATGCTGCTGTGAAAATTCTTGTAAATGTCTCTTGGTGCATGCATGTATCTGGAAGTAGAATTGCTGAGTTGTAAGGTATGTTTGTGTTCAACTTTACTAGGCAGAATAATGGCACTACAAAGATGTCCTTGTTCTAATCCCTGGAATTTATGAATTTGTTGCTTTACATGGCAGAGGGGACTTTGCAGATGAGGTTAAGTTAAGGGCCTTGAGATGGTGAGATCAACCAGGATTATCTGGGTGGATCCAGTGTAGTTGCAAGGGCCCTTAAAAAGTGGAAGAGGGAGACAGAAGAGATCACAGAAAGAGATGTGACAGTTGGCATTACGGTTAGAATAATACTGTGTGAGAGAGACTCAATCCACCTCTGGCTTTGAAATGGGAGAGGGTGGCCTGGAGCCAAGGAAAGCAGGCACTGTTTCAAAGCTGGAAAAGACAGGGAAAGGGATTTTTCCCTAGAGCTCCCAGAAAGTAATGAAGCCTTGCCAATACCTTGCACTTAGCTCAGTCAAACCAGCCTGACCCATAGGACTGTAAGATAATATATTTGTGTTGTTTTATACCATTTATTCTCATTATCTATTAAAGGAATGTGTGCATTTGCATTAACTGCTGTAACAGTTTACATGTGGCGGTAACAAAGTACCACAGACTGGTGGCTTATGCCACAGAGATCCATTGTCTCTGTCCTGGAGCCTGGAAGTCCGGGATCAGGTGTCACCGGGCACGGTTGGTTCCTTCGCAAGGGCTTTGAGGGAGAAGCTGTTCCATGCCTGTCTGCCAGCTTCTGGTGGTTTGCTGGCAATCTTAGGCATTTTTTGGGTTGTAGATACATCACCCCTGTCTTTGCCTTCACCTTCCCACCGCACTTTCTCTGTGTCTCTTCATCTAGTTTTTCTTGGGAGCCTGTCTTTGTGTCCCGATTTCCCCTTTTTGTAAGGGCCCCGGTCATATAGGATTAGGGCCCACGCTAATGACCTCATTTTAACTTAATTACTTCTGTGAAGACCTTATTTCCAAATAAAGTCACCTTCTGACGTACTGAAGGTTAGAATTTCAACATCTTTTCAGGGGGAACACAATTCAGCCCATATAAGTGGCAGCAGAAAACTAAGACACTCTGGCAAGCTGAATTGTTTTTCATAGTGGTTATACCGTTTATACTTTGGCCAGCCGTGAATAAGAATGCCATCACACCCATGATTCCTAGTTACTGACTTTAATTTTAGGTAGTCTGGTGAGTATGAAGTGGTGTTTCTTTGTGATTTTGATTTGTAGTTAACTAATTAGAATAAGACTGAGTATTTTTTATGTTTATGGACTACATTTCTTATTCAGGGATTACCTGTTTATATCTTATGCTCTTTTAAAAGTTGGGTGGTTCATTTTTTCATTTCATTTCATTTTTTCCTTCAATAAATCAATAAATCTTGGGGCGCCTGGGTGGCTCAGTCAGTTAAGCATCTGACTTTGGCTCAGGTCAGGATCCCAGAGTCCTGGGATCAAACCCTACATGGGCTCCCTGCTTGTCGGGAAGCCTGCTTCTCCCTTTCCCACTCCCCCTGCTTGTGTTCCCTCTCTCCCTGCCTCTCTCTGTCAAATACATAAACAAAATCTTTAAAAAAAAACTCATGAGTTCTTTATGTATTCTGGACATTAATCCTTTATTGATTATTTGAGTTGCCAACATTTCAGTTTTTATGGTGTCTTTTGATAACTGAAGTTCTTAATTTTAATGCTGTCAGATTTGCCAGTCTTTTCCTCTAATGGTAAGACTCTTTGTATCTTGTTTATAAAACGCTTCCCTATTGGAAATCCCAAAATAAACTTATTGTCTTTTTAAAGTTTTAAAGTTTTGCCTTTAAAATGTTTTCACCCACCTAGAATTAATTTATATGTGTGATGTGATATAGAGATCCAGTCTCATTTTTTTATCCAGTGAATATTCATTTATGTCAACAGTTTATTGAAAAATTTATTCCTTATCAGCAGCGCTACCTCTGCATGTATCAAGATTCAGTGTATACGTATGAATCTATCTGTGCTATTAGGTTTCTTTTTTTTTTAAAGATGGATTTATTTATTTATTTATTTATTTGACAGAAAGAGCAAGCAGAAGTAGGGAGGCACAGGGAGAGGGAGAAACAGAGGGAGAAGGCGAAGTAGGCTCCTCCCAGAGCAGGGAGCCAGATGGGATGCGGGGCTTAATTCTGGGACTCTGGGATCTTGACCTGAGCCAAAGATGCCACCCATGCGCCCCTCTGCTAGGTTTCATTGGCTCGTTTGTGCACCCTGTGTTGATACTACATTGTCTTAATTATAATAGCTTTATAGTAAGATAATATATGGTAAATCCCCTTGGATAGTTACTCTTCTTCAAGAGTATGTTCAATGTTTTGTTTTGTTTTGTTTTGGACTTTTCTTTTCAGTATAAATTTTAGAGTAAGTTTGTCAAGTTTCACAAAAAATCCTGTTGGGATTTGATCAGCATTGAATTAAATCTTTTGCACAGTTTAGAGAAGAATTTGTTTTTGATTGAAACTTTTAAGTTGTATTTTTCTAGGAATTTATTTAATGTAACTTTTCTTTTTTACTTTTTTTTGGGGGGATGCTTCTCTATTTTATTTTTTATTTTTATATTTAAAAAAATTTTAATAAACATATAATGCTTTATTAGCCCTAGGGGTACAGGTCTGTGATTGCCAGGTTTACACACTTAACAGCACTCACCATAGCACATACCCTCCCCGATGTCCATATTAATGTAACTTTTCAAATTTCCTTGGTTCATAATATCTTTTTATTATCTGTCTAGTCTGTTCAGAATTTGGATTTATTTCCTCGTTTTCATTTCTGATATCATTTGTCTCTTTTTTCTTTGTTTCTAAGTCAGCCTTGCTAGAAGTTTATTTGCTTTTTATTCTTTTTAAAAAAATCAGCTCTTTGGATAGGTACTTATTTTCTATTTTATTTATATCAGGTTTTATTATTATTTTCTTTGAGTTTCTTTTTTAAAAATATTTATTTATGTATTTTAGAGAGAGAGTGTGCACGAGTGAGTGTCTCAAGTGCACCACACAAGCGGCAGGGAGGGGCAGCGGGAGGGGGAAAGAGAAAATCTCAAGCAGACTCCCCACTTAGCTAGGAGCTTGGAGCTGGGCTTGATCCCCTAACACTGAGATCATGACCTGAGCCAAAATCAAGAGTCGGATGCTTAACCGCTCAGGTGCCCCTTCTTGTTCTTTTTGTAACTCTGTAACTGAGATGCCAAGCTCATCAATTTTTAGCTTTTTTAGTGTCTGCATTGCAAATTACACACTTTTCTGTAAATATTGCTTTAGTTGAATCTCACAGGTTTTGATGTGTACTATTGTTATGGTTCAGCCCTAAGCATATTCTGATTTTTATTTTATTTTTTTAAAAGATTTTATTTATTTATTTCAGAGAGAGACAGAGAGCATGAGAGAGGAGAAGATCAGAGGGAGAAGCAGACTCCTTATGGAACTGGGAGCCCGATGCAGGACTTGATTCCGGCACTCCGGGATCATGACTTGAGCTGAGGGCAGTTGCTTAACCCACTGAGTCACCCAGGCGCCCTGATTTTCATTTTAATTTCCCTTTGACTAACAAGTTGTTTAGAAATAATAAAAATTTCTAGCGTGCCTGGGTGGCTCAGTGGGTCTCCAGTAGCTGGAGAGAATATTAAAAATCTCACTTTACTGGTGGATTTGTCAGTTTCCCCATCATAGTTTGCAAATTGCTTATGTTCATGAGTGCACAGATGGAGAATAAAACTTCAGATTCGATAGAATTACTTTTCAAAGGAACAATGAAAAGGATACATGAGAGAAAGCACATTGCAAATGTTTAAGGAGTTAATGTAGGAAAGTAATGAAAAACTAATTTGATCAGAGTTAGCATATATTTGCAAATTGCCTTTTATATGTGCCAGACCCCAGAGATACTAAGATGACAAGCCACGGTCTGTATTGCAAGGAGATCAAACTCTAATGGAGAGAGAAAGTGTAAATAAATAATTACAGTTCATGTGGTATCAGTGATACCCCAGAGGTATAAACAAGGTACAATGGGAACATTACAGAAGGAACAACTAACTAACCCTTTCTAAGTGGAGTGTCAGAAAGCCTGCAAAAAAGTAATTAACAATTGACCTTTAATCTTCAGAGAAAGTTTCATCTTGGTATGAAACAAGTAAAAAATGAATTTTAAAAATTTCACTTCTGGGACACCTTGGGTGGTTCAGTCATTTATCGTCTGCCTTCAGCTCAGGTCATGATCCCAAGATTCTGGAATCGAGTCCTGCATCTGACTCCTTGCTCAGCGGGGAGCCTGCTTCTCCCTCTGCCTGCTGTTCCTTCTGTTGGCCGTTCCCCCTGCTCCTGTGGTCTCTCCCCCCACCCCTCTGTCAAATAAATAAAATCTTAAAAAATTTTTTTTTCACTTCTCTGACTTTAAAAACAATTTTTAAAAGTTTATTCTGGCATAATTTCTACTTCATTCTAAATACATATGGAGGTAAATACTTCTTGTCAACTAAGAAACTGAAAACTATTCACAGAAAACATAGTCAGCCAAGTCAGGCAAACTGTTCACTTTCAGTCACCGATCAGTGCTGATCACTAAAAAAGATGTTTAAGTTCTCTATCAGAAATGTGAATATCAGTGGTAAAAATAGGCAATAAAGCAGTGTAACCCGGGGCACCTGGGTGGCTCAGTGGGTTAAAGCCTCTGCCTTCAGCTCAGGTCATGATCCCAGAGTCCTGGGATTGAGCATCGGCTCTCTGCTCAGCAGGGAGCCTGCCTCCTCCTCTCTCTCTGCCTGCCTTTCCACCTACTTGTGATCTCTGCCTGTCAGATAAATAAATAAAATCTTAAAACAAACAAACAAACAAAAAACCAGTGTAACCCAGGATCAGAAAAGAGGAATTATCAGAAGATAGAATTACCAAATACTTGCTAGGGTATTAGCTTTAACAACCCTGTGAAGTTGGTATTGGGATCCTGTTTTGCAGCTGGGTACTAAAGCAGAAAGGTGAATTAACTAGCCCCAAATGGCTTAGCTCGTACATAGAAAATACCGTAATATGCTGAGTGCCATTTCCAGTATAAACAGACCTCTCAGAACTCTCCCAACTGAAATAACTACAGTTTTAAACATTGTATAGAATACTTTTTGAAAGGAATCACTGAGTAAGAAAATCACAGATCCCCCAAAAGAAGTAAAGGTAGTGTAGGGTAGGAAACATTTCTGTCCTTCTAGGTTCTTTGGCTGGTCTAATAATTAAATTGACATAAAACAGATTAACAGGAGAAGAACAATTTTGTGTATATTGGAGCTTCATACAAACATGAAACTCAAAGAAGTGACCGAAGCAGGACTCTTCTATACCTTTTAGATGAAGAAACAATAAATTGATGAAGAATTGACAACAAAGGGGTTTGGGCTTGGGGCAGTAAGTTGGTAAAGAAGTAACAAGATTTATTTAGACAGCCTTGGCTCTAATTTCCCTATCTCTGGTGATAAGGGTGCATTCTCCCCTCCTGGCAGAGGGAGAGGTACCTCTCATGCCGGAGATTTATCTACTGCTTTTGGGGGTGGGGGACACAAGGGAGGGTTAGCTCCTTGTACCAGCTGTTTCTCAAGTACCTTTATTTTTATTTATTTTTAAATTTTTATTTTTTATTGAAGTATTTATAGTTGATATACTGTATTATATTAGTTTCAGGTAAGTAACATAATGATTTGACAATTATGTACACTATGAAATGCTCGCTATGATGAGGGTAGTTATCTATCACCTTACAAAGTTATTATAGTATGATTGACTATATTTCCTGTGCTATTCAAGTGTCTTTAATTCATAGTAATCAGTATGTCAGCATATTTGGGGATAGCATTTTCTGCTTTTCTTTAGTAGGAATTCTGAGAGCGAAGCAGACACTAACACCAGTTTTCACTGGACGAGTTTCTGACCATCCTTAGTGACTTTGAACATTTGCTTCTGTAAGATATGGCTAGGTTCAAGAGATTAAAATCTAGAGTTTGTCCAAAGCCAGGAATCTAATAAGAAACCTCTGTATAAAAGCTGAGACTCCCAAGTGCTACTCCCCTAGTGAAAGGGTAAATGAGAAATAAGTATGGCCATGGATATGGGATGCTTATCTTGACCTTGCCACAAGGGAGTTGAGGAATAAAATACAGTAATTTATAACAAGAGGGCCCTCATATAATTTTTTTTTAAAATGTAAGCTCTATGCCCAATGTGGGGCTTGAACTCATGACCTTGAGATCAATATTTGCATGTTTTACCAACTGAACTGGCCAGGTACCATCCCCCCCATTTTTTTTTCTTTCTTTTTTTTTTTTAATTGAAGTACAGTTGACACACATTGTTACACTAGTTCCAGTGATTGGATAGCTGTCTTACCAGTGCTCACCAAAAGTGTAGCTATCATTTGTCACTATATAACACTATTATAATACTACTGACCATAGTCCCTTTCACTTATTTTGCCTATCCCATTACCCCCTCTCCTCTGGAAACCAGTAGTTCTCTGTATTTACGGGTTAGTTTTCTTCTTCTTCTTCTTTTTTTTTTTGTTTGTTTGTTTGTTCATCTGTCCTTTGGATTACACATGTAAGTGAAATTATATGTTATTTGTCTTTCTTGAACTTACTTCACTTAGTATAATACCTTCTGGGTCCAACCATGTTGTCATCCTTTTTTATGGCTGGGTAATAATTCCACTGTATACATGCACCATGTTTTCTTTATCTGTTCATCCGTTGATAGGTGCTTCCATATCATAGCTATTGTAAATAGTGCAGCAAACATAGGGGTGCATATATCCTTTTTTTTTTTCCTAATACCTTTCCAGATTAGTGGGTTTTTTGTTTGTTTGTTTGTTTGTTTGCTTTGGCTAAATACCCAGTGGTAGAATTACTGGGTCTTAAGGTGTTTCTATTTTTAACTTTTTTTTTTTTAAGATTTTATTTATTTATTTGACAGACAGAGATCACAAGTAGGCAGAGAGGCAGGCAGAGAGAGAGAGAGGGAAGCAGGCTCCCCGCTGAGCAGAGAGCCTGATGTGGGAGGATCATGACCTGAGCCGAAGGCAGAGGCTTTAACCCACTGAGCCACCCAGGCGCCCCCTCCATTAGAATTCTTGAAATGTATGTACTGTATTCTCATTCACTTAGTTTTGAATTGAGAATATTCCAATTTTAATTTATTGAATTTCAAAGGAAATTTACATTTGAAATTTGTGTCAGACTAAGTATTTTTATGTAGTAAATCAAAACACCTCTAAATGGGGGTGCCTTGGTGACCTGGTCTGTTAAGCATCTCTTGGTTTCAGCTCAGGTTATGATCTTAACCCACTGAGCCACCCAGGCGCCCCTATTTTTAACTTTTTGAGGAAACTCCTCCATAGTGTTTTCCACAGTGGCTGTACCAATTTATATTCCAATCAGCAGTGTATGAGGGTTCCTTTTCCTCTACATTTTTACCAACACTGGTTATTTCTTATCTTTTTTTTTTATTTTTTATTTTTAAGATTTTACTTATTTGACAGAGAGAGCACAAGCAGGCAGAGTGGCAGGCAGAGGGAGAGGGACAAGCAGGCTCTCTGCTGACCAGAAAGCCTGACATGGGGCTGGATCCTAGGACCTGAGCTGAAGGCAGATGCTTAATTGGGCCACCCAGGCACCCCTCTTGTTTTTTTTTTATACTAGCCATTCTGACAGGTGGTAGGTGCTCTCTCGTTGTTTTGATTTGCATTTCCCCGATAATTAGAAATGCCAAGTATCTTTTCACATCTTTTGGCCATCTGTATGTCTTCCTTGGAAAAATGTCTATTCGAGTTGTTGGCTTATTTTTAAATCAGATGATTTGTGGTTTTGGTGTTGAATTTTATAAATTCTTTGTATGGGCGCCTGGGTGTCTCAGTTGTTAAGTGCTTGCCTTTGGCTCAGGTCATGATCCCAGGGTCCTGGGATCAAGGCCCACATTGGGCTCCCTGCTTGGCAGGAAGCCTGCTTCTCCCTCTCCCGCTCCCCCCTACTTGTGTTCCCTCTCTCTCTGTATCTCTGTCAAATAAATACATAAAATCTTTTAAAAATTATTTATATATTTTGGATATTAACCCCTTACCAGATATATCATTTGCAAATATCTTTTCCCATTTTGTAGGTTGCCTTTCAGTTTTGTTGATTCTTTCCTTTGCTGTACAAAAGCTTTTTATTTTGGGGTAGTCTCAATAGTTTGTTCTTACTTTTGTTTCCCTTGCTTGAGGGGACATACCTAGAAAAATGTTGCTGAGGCTGGTGTCAAAGAGATTACTGGCTATATTTTCTTCTAGGAGTTTTATGGTTTCAGGTCTTTAATCCATTTTTAGGTTTTTAATCCATTTTGAGTTTATTTTTGTATGTGGTGTAAGAAAGTGGTCCAGTTTCATTCTTCTGCACGTGGCTGTCCAGTTTTCTCAGCAACATTTAGTGAAGAGACTCTTTTACCTCCTGTGTTGTAGGTTAATTGACCATTGTAAGTGTGGATTTATTTCTGGACTCTGTTCTGTTGTTCCATTGATCTAGGTGCCTCTTTTTGTGCCAGTTCCATTCTATTTTGATTATTACATCATTGTAGTATATCTTAGAAGTTTGGGATTGTGATGCCTGAAGCTTTGTTTTTCTTTTTCAAGATTGCTTTGGCTATTTGGGGTCTTTTGTGGTACCATACACATTTTAGGATTATTTGTTCTAGTTCTGTAAAAAATGCTATTGATATTTTGGTAGGGAGTGCATTGGATCTGTAGATTGCTTTGGGCAGGATGTTTTAACAATTTTCAGTCTTCCAGTCCATGAACACAGTGTATCTTTCCATTTGTTTGTTTCATCCTAAATTTCTTTCATCAATGTTTTATAGTTTTCAGAGTACTGATCTTTTAGTTTTTCAATTAAGTTCATTCCAAGGTATTGTATTCTTTTTGGCGCAATTGTAAATAAAATTGTTTTCTCTTTCTGCTACTTCATTATTATATGGAAACATTATAGATTTCTCCATATTAAGTTTGTGTCCCGCAGCTTTACTGAATTAATTTATTCTAACAGTGTTTTGGTGGAGTCTTTAGGGTTTTCTATGTTTAGTATCATGTTACCTGCAAATAGTGACAGTTTTATTTTTTCCTTATGAATTTGGATGCTATTAATTAACTAATTAATTATCTGATTGCTGTGACTAGGACTTCCCATACTGTGTTGAATAAAAGTGACTAGAGTTGGGGGTGCCGGGGTGGCTCAGTCGTTAGGCAGTTTCCTTTGGTTCAGGTCATGATCCCAGAGTCCTGGGATCAAGCCCTGCATCCGGCTCCCTGCTCAGCCGGGAAGCCTGCCTCTCCCTCTGCTCCTGATTGTATTCCCTCTCTCGCTGTCTCTCTCTCTCTCTGTGTATGTTAAATAAAGAAACAAACAAGCATAAATAAATAAAATCTTAAAAAAATAAAGTGACTACAGTGGGCATTCTTGTTTTAAAGGGAAAGTACTTTTCCACTGTTGAGTATAGTATTTGTGGGTTTTTCTTATGTGACCTTTTTTATATATTCCCTCTAAACTGATATCCTTGAGCGTTTTTATTATGAATGGATGTTGAATTTTGTCAGATGCTTTTTTTTTGTATCTGTTGGGATGATCATTTGATTTTTATCCTTCATCTTGTTAATATGGTATATGACATTGATTTGTGGATATTGAACCATCTCTGCTTTGCTGGACTAAATCATTAATTTGTGGATATTGAGCCACTTTGTTTCAGCTAAATAAATCCCACTCGATCATGGCTAATGATCCTTTTAATGTATTGGTGAATGCAGTTTGTTATATTTTGTTGTGGTAAATTTTAGTATCTATGCTCATCAGGGTTATTGACCTATAGCTTTTGTTGTTGTTTTGTTTTGTTTTTGTATCTGGTTTTGGTGTCAGGGTAATGCTGGCCTTGCAGAAATGAATTTGGAAGCTTCCTTTTTCTTCTTTCCGCTGAGCAGGGAGCCCAATGTGGGGTTCGATCGCAGGACCCTGGACTCATGACCTGAGCCTAAGGCAGATGCATAACGACTGAGCCACCCAGGCTCCCCTTTTATACCTTCCTAAACGAACTCTGTACCCATTAAATAACTCTCCATCCCCCTTATCCCCATAACCCTGATAACTGCTATTCCACTTTCTGTGTCTACGAGTTTTACTACTTCAGGTAACTCATATGAGTGGAATCGTACAGTATTTACCTTTTTGTGACTCATTTATTTCACTTAGCATAATCACTGTTGGAATTTTCATAGGAATTGCTTTGAATTCATAGATGGCTTTGAACAGTATATATATGTATTTTTTTTTAAAAGATTCCATTCATTCATTTTATAGAGAGAGACAGAGAGGGAACATAAGCAAGGGGGAGCGGGAGCGGAGCGGAAGAAGCAGGCTTCCTGCCCAGCAGGGAGCCAGAGATGGAGCTCCATCCCGGGACCCTGGGATCACGACCCCTGAGCTGAGAGCAGTTGCCCAACAGCTGAGCTACCGAAGCACCCGAGGTTTGGATAGTATTGACACATTAACAGTATTACATCTTGCCTTCCATTAACTTGGGATGTCTATTTATTTGTTTTCCTATTTATTTGTCTTTTTATCTTTTTTAGCATTGTTTTATAGTTTTCAGTGTATGCGTCTCTTTCCTCTTTGGCTAAGTTTTTTCCTAAGTATTCTTTTTGATGCTCTTATAAATGGAATTTTTTTCTAAAGATTTTATTTGTTTGATAGAGAAAGAGTGTGTGCACCATCGGGGAAGCCACAGGCAGAAGCAGGCTCAATCCCAGAGTCCCGGGATCATGACCTGAGCTAAAGGCAAACACCTAAGAGCCTGAACCACACAGATGCCCCTGGAATTGTTTCTTAATTTCATTTGTGAATCGTTCATTGTGAGTGTATAGAAATACAGCTGATTTATTGTGTTGATTTTGTATTCTGCTGCCTTTCTGAATTTCCTTATTCCAACAGTGTGTGTTTAATCTTTATGGTCCTCATTGAGTGAAAACATTTTAAAACTAAGGCTTAATTAAGGTTTTATTATTTTGTAGACTTAATCTTTTTTAGAGGAGTTCAAAGTTTACTACAGGGGTGTCTGGATGGCTCAGTAGGTTAAGGGGCTGCCTTCCCCTTGGGTAATGATCCTGGCAGGGAGTCTGCTTCTCCCTTTCCCTCTGCCCTTTCCTGCTGCTCTTGCTTCCTCTCTTCCTTGCTCTCTTTCAAATAAATAAATAAAATATTAAAAAAAAATAAAGTTAACTGCAAAATTGAGGTGAAGGTAAAGAAATTTTCCATATGCACTCTACCCCCATACTGGTAGGTCTTTTCCATTATTAGCATCTCCCGTGAGATTATATTAGTTACAACTGAGGGCCTACTTACCTTGAAACTTCATAATCACTCAAAGTACATAGTTTCCATTATGTTTCACTCTCGGTGTTGTATAATCTGTAGGTTTTGACAAATGTATAATGACATGTATGCATCATTATGGAAAATAAAAAGTATTTTCACTGCCCTAAAAAATCCTCTATGCTCTTCCATATGTATTCCTTCCCCCAGTTCCATCCCTGGAAACCACTAATCTTTTTTTTTTTTTAAGATTTTTATTTATTTATTTGACAGAAATCACAAGTAGGCAGAGAGGCAGGCAGAGAGAGGAAGAAGCAGGCTCCCCGCTGAGCAGAGAGCCCAATGCAGGGCTCGATCCCAGGACCCTGGGATCATGACCCGAGCCGAAAGCAGAGGCTTTAACCCACTGAGCCACCCAGGCACCCCAACCACTAATCTTTTTACTCTTTCCATACTTTTGCCTTTTCCAGAATTATAATTAGAATTATAAAGTACTCATTTAGTTTTTTTATGTAAATTAATGCTCTATATGTAGACTGAGAAAATGCAAGTGAAAAATGTCAAGTGGTCCCAAGGAAGGAAATTCATATTAAGATCTCAAATAATTACCACAGATAAAATTGTAAGGAAATTGAGCAGTGCATCATCAGGGATCCATAAAACCTTCAAGGAAACAAGGCACAATGAGTAAGATCCTACAGGAAAAAAGTATATGGCAAAAAAAATCACACTCAGTCTTTAGAGGTCAGAACTATCATATGCCAGATATAGAAAATATTAATATGTTTAAAGAAATAAAATATAAGATTGGGAAAATGATTGGGGAACAGAGGATCAAAAGCACATTCATACACATTTGAAAATTAGAACTTTTAAAGATAAAAAATAGGGATGCCTGGGTGGCTCAGTTGGTTAAGCGGCTGCCTTCGGCTCAGGTCATGATCCCAGCGTCCTGGGATCAAGTCCCACATCGGGCTCCTTGCTCGGCAGGGAGCCTGCTTCTCCCTCTGCCTCTGCCTGTCACTCTATCTGCCTGTGCTCTCTCCCTCTCTCTCGCTGACAAATAAATTTTAAAAAAATTAAAGATAAAAAATAACCACAAATTAAGAACCTGATGCACATATTAATTAGCAGTTGAAGGACAGAATTTGTGAACCAGAAGGTAGATCTGTAGAAACTATCCATAATGTTTTGCAGAGAAAAAAAGAGATGGAAATTAAGAGAAATAGAAAACTTGGACAATGGGGAGAAAAGGCTTAACATGGATTTAATTGAAGCTCTAAAAGGAGATAAGAAATGGAGAACAGGCAGTATTTGAGGAGCTAATGGCTGTAAAATAGTTTTATAGCTCTGATTGAAAAATACCAACTGAAACCTAGAAAGCCCTCTGAATCTTAAGCAAAGTAAATAAAAATCCATGCCAGGTGTATCATTGCAGAATTTGGAACACATGAAAAAGAGAAGTACTAACAGAAGTCAGAAAAGAGAAATTTAACTACAAAAAGTGAATGACAGTTACATTGAAAGGTGACTTACTAATAGCAACAGTGGAAGCCAGACAGCAGTAGAGTGTCATCCGTGTGTGATGGGAAAACAGTGATCAAACTAGAAATCAGTGTCCCGTAAGACTTTCTTTCTTCAAAGACAACAAATTAAAATCATTTCAGATCAGCAAAAATTGGGAATTTTTCTCAGCAAAAATGCATATAGTTCAGGGAGAAAAGAACAAATCAAGAAGAAATGCTAATAATAGATATTAGGTAAAACTAAGCAACTGTGATGTTATAAAAACATCACTAAGCGTACCAGTTTTGCTACAGGAAGAGAAGCTAGGACTAACCAACTTGAAAACAATAGCATTTATGTTAGAAGGTGCAGTTGGGAAAGTGAGACTATCAGATCAGTGCAAGCAAGGAGATACGGCTATTTTCAGATGAAGGAAGAAGTCTGGTTGTGCCTGGGTGGCTCAGTTAAGTGTCTTTCTTAAGACATCTGCCTTCTGCTCAGGTCGTAATCCCATAGTCCTGCTCTGCGAGGATCCTGCTTCTCCCTCTCCCTCTGCCCCTCCACCCTCACTTGTGCTCTCTCTCTCAAGTAAATAAAATTAAGGAAAAAAAAAAAAAAAGAAGTCTGAAGATATTTTGGGTCTGACTGTGTGAAAGGTTAGTGGTATCAGGAACTGGTTTGCGAGAAGTGACAAAAAGCTTGGCTTGATCAGGGAATGCTTGTTGCTTTCTCACGTGTGTGCTTGCTCCCTGAGATGTAAACTCCCTAAGAACAAGACTCAAACATTTCTGTTTTGTGTTTCTCATAGTACGTTTGTGAGTTCACAGTGGTTAACTGTTACTGTATTTACTGTTACTGTCATTTTTCATAATAGTTCCATGTTACCCCCGAGTGAAGGAAAAGAACTGTCAGTGGAGATGAGTCCCAGTATTGGATGTTCTCATTGTCAGTAAGTTGTGTCTCACAGTGTCGAAGCCAAACTGCTTTGAGTTTAAATGGCATCTCTGCCACTCACAGGATATTGGACACGTTTAACAAACTGTGTAGAGGGGCAATAATAGCATTTATCTCACTGATGTAAGATGTTGTTAGAGAATTAAATGCGTTAATAACCTGTAATGTTCCTGGAACAGCGTCTGGTACCTGGCAAGGTCTCAGTGGGTTAGTCGTTGTTATTAATAGTTAAAATTTTCAACTTCATATTACTTCATAGTTGATGCCAAATAACTCTAAACTCAGTGCATAGGGCTAATAAGGTTAGGTCGCCTTTTTTATTATCCCAAGAGTTTTCTTGCAACCCATATTAAGTAAAAAAGCTTTGTATATAAGGGATTATAAGGGGGGAGGCATTCTTTCAGCAGTTGCCAGTAGTAGGACAACAAAGAAAAGATAAATGATGATTTAAAAATTGAATAAAAGGGTTTATTGGGATTCCTTATCTTTGGAAGTTTCAGTCTTCAAGGTTAAGGACCTTTTGTGTACAAATGAAGAATTTGTCAGCTACTGCATCTGTAACTTTGTTCCCTAAAATTTTTTTTTTAAAGATTTTATTTACTCATTTGACAGAGAGATACAGCGGGAGAGAGAACACAAGCAGGGGGAGTGGCAGAGGGAGAAGCAGGTTCCCCGAGGAGCAAGGAGCCTGATGCGGGCTCGATCCCAGGACCCTGGGATTATGACCCTAGCTGAAGGCAGATGCTTAACGACTGAGCAACCCAGGCACCGCCCCCCCCCACCACTAAATTTTTTTGTTTCAGTTTGTTACTTTGGAGTTTGAGGTATGGCCCTAGGACTTGAAACAAATGTCCTTACCCCCTAGCTGTTGTTTTATAATAGTTCACCACTGAGCCTTTTGTGTGCTGTGCAGCCCCATCTCAGGGATGATGAGAGGGAGACAAAGATGAGAGAATAGAGGGAAGAGAAATGGCCTGCGAAGAAGTGGCTCTGCCAACCGTGTTTCTCACTCCAGTCAGCATTGGGGGCGCTTTACTGCTGTTTCTGTTTTTAAAATACTTTATTTATTTATTTATTGGACAGACAGAGATCACAAGGAGGCAGAGAGGCAGGCAGAGAGAGGAGGAGGAAGCAGGCTCCCTGCAGGGCAGAGAGCCCGATGCGGGGCTCGATCCCAGGACCCTGAGATCATGACCTGAGCCGAAGGCAGAGGCTTAACCCACTGAGCCACCCAGGCACCCTGTTTCTGTTTTTAGATAAAGTTCTGTGAAGATCTTCACTGCATAAATGGTAACGGTTTAAAGCAGACAAAAATGATGATGGATATGAATTTTTCCAAATATATGGGGAGATATTTTTCTTAAGAGGAAAAATGCCTACGTACACATTAGTAAACACCAGTATCTATCATTATATGTCACTTATTGTTTTGTTGTAAAAATAAGCACCATGTAGAATTAGCTTTAATATCTGCAAGTTCTTTTCTTCGGTGGACATTACTAAGACTTTCCACCAGGAACTATGAAGGCTATGAAGAAGAATTATTTAAGGATATAACACCCAGGAGTTTACTGTAAGGTAGAAGTGAAGATTTTATTTTAAAGTAAAAAAAAAAGATACTATAGTATTATAATGTTTGAGGGGACTCAATAAATAACATCCATATTCCTTGCCCAAATTCTGAACAAATTGAAAAAAGAGTGACAGATAAGAGATAAGAATACCACATTAATTTCTGATAAGGGTTATATTGGAGGACTTGCCCAATCTATGCAGGCAGTTTTGTTTTTTAACATTAAACCCCATTACGTAGACAAGCTGGTTAGAGGGAGGACAGGGCCAGGAACCTCCTCCCTATTTGTGGAGAAACCTAACTACAGAGGAGCACTGGAGAACTACTTCCAGCTAGCAGGAAGCAAAAAGCAAAGGGTACCATTATGCTCATGTAATTTTTTTTTTCTTTTTAAAGATGATCTGCTTTTTTTTTTTTTAAGATTTTATTTATTTATTTGACAGAGATCACAAGTAGGCAGAGAGGTAGGCAGAGAGAGAGAGAGAGAGGAGGAAGCAGGCCCCCTGCTGAGCAGAGAACCCAATGTGGGCTTGATCCCAGGACCCTGAGATCATGACCAAGCTGAAGGCAGAGGCTTTAACCCACTGAGCCACCCAGGTGCTCCCTCATGTAATTCTTTAACCTACATTTGCCAATCACGTAAGTCGCTCTTCCCCCTTCTGGGGAAAAAAAAATAACAAGAGGTTAGAGAGAGGCCACAGTTCTTAGGGAAAATTCCCCCCTCATAGAAATCCTCATAGGATTGAGGAAAAGGCTTTGCCTTTCAGCATGACAATAGAAAAAGTAATCTGTGATCTCAACGTCTTTTGCATAACAAATATTTTAAATTTTGCATGTCCTTGTTTTTGCAACTAGTTTTTACATAGTGAAATGGAGTGTATGTCATTTTAAAACAGGCTGGATTCTATCTTTCTCCATTTCTTTCTTTATTCTCTTGACAAAATTGAGTTGCTTCTTTCTTAGTGTGCATATATTATGACTCTTAACGCTCAATTTTATTTGTGTTGACAGGCCTCTACTACCTTTTTGTTTTGTGTTCTTTAAATGCAGGGACACTATCTTCCTCATTTGTGTATTCCTGGTGCTTGATATATACCAGATAGTTTATTGAATTGAATACTGTGTTAAACACTGCATTGGTTATCACCATGGCATTTTTTTCCCTAGTTGCTACATAATGTCCATAATTCCATTATAGAAAATAACTTGAAGAGGATGCCTAAAGAGTAAGTTCTTGAAATCAGAGAATCCAGCAGTAATCTCTAGTGGGGAACGTTTGGTGTAGGTAGGTAAATGCCAGAGTTTATAAATGAAGCTAGAAGAATATTCAATGTTGGGAGAATAGAGACTAATGCAGGACTTTGTGGGTAAGAGTTGCCTCTTAAAAAAAAAAATGTAGCATACAATTGATGATTTGAGGTGATGTAGTGATTTGGTAATGTTATAAACAGTTTTGACATCACTTTCTTGGATAGGGCTTAAAAAAAATGCTCACAGCTTGGTTAAAATAAATTCCTAGGTGTTAGGGGTAAAGACATTTGTTTCAAGTTCTAGTGTACCTCAAACTCTCAACAAGTGTGGATAGAATACAGTCAGTGCTTAGATGCACTTTTAAAAATTTCTTGGGTAGGGGTGCCTGGGTGACTCGGTTGTTAAGTGTCTACTTTCGGCTCTGGTCGTGATCCTGGGGTCCTGTGATCTAGCCCAGCATCCGGCTCCCTGCTCAGCTGGTAGCCTCCTTCTCGCTCTCCTACTCCCCCTGCTTGTATTCTCTCTCTCACTGTCTCTCTCTCCCTCTCTCTCTCTTTCTGTCAGATAAATATTTTAACAACAACAACAAAAAAAAAATGGCTTGGGTAAAACTTCACATTCTTAATACAAATCTGCTAATATTTACAGTTCACCAAGGAAGAAGATAGTAGTAATTATTAGTCATAATTATCTAGCAAACTCTAGAAATGTGATTATTTAATTTAATTTATTTTTTATTTTTTATTTTATTTTGAGGACTATTTTAAATTAAGTACATTTTCGTCAGGCAACTGAGGTTTATCTTTCTACCAGTAATAACTTTTCAGTTTATATATGTTTTTGTTGTGACTATTTCTCCTGTGTGTACCGCCTTTTGTCCTTACTGAGATCTTGATGAGAATATTTCGTTATTTCCCTGATAACTCTGTCTTGCTGTGGCATGAAACAGTGATGCTGTATCTAGGTGGCTTATAACATCTTCTTGTCATGTACTAAATGATCTCAGACTTTGTGTATCTTGAATTTTTACCTGCTCTTTAATAGTCATTGTACTTGCTTCTTGCTCTTCCCTTTTATTTCTTGCTGTTAACAATCTTTAACAGACCCCCTGCCCTCTTCCCAGTTTGTTACTCATTGCCAGCAGTGGGTCAGGAAACTCGTTAACCAAGGTAATTGGAATTGGCCATGAAAGTAACAGTGAATAGGCCTTGGAAGTTTTTCTCATGGGTAAAGTGTATGGACTTTATAACATCTATTTTGAGTGCACAGAGACCTTTTTTGCTTGTTTTGATAAAGAACCTCTAGGTAAATGAGGTGTTAAGCATATTGATTCAATATGAGCAACAACAACAAAAGACTTACATTTCCTTTTTCTTTTTTAGTGAAGTATATTGTACATAACATAATGCGAACAAATGTTAGGTACACAGCTCAACACATTTTTACATATGTGTACACTCACGTAATTAGCACTAGGATCAAAATAAGGACCATTTCCAGCACCCTAGTTGGCTCCCTTGTGCCTTCTCCCAGTTGATAGCCCATATCCAGAAATGTCCACGAATTCTGACCTTTATCCTAGTAGATCAGTTTTGCCTGTTTTTGAACCTTTATGGAAACTGAAGTTTGAGTTTTATATCATTTCCTTGTGTCATGAAGTATTCTTTTCAGTTTTAATGTTTTTTACTTTTTCCCATTTATTCTTTTTTTAAATGTTTTAAAAAGATTTTATTTATTTGAGAGAGAGAGAGAGAGCGAGAGCAAGCATGAAAGGGGTGAGGATCAGAGGGAGAAAGAGACTCTCTGCTCAGCAGGGAGCCTGATACAGGACTCCATCGGGGACTCCAGGATGGTGACCTGGGCTGAAGGCAGTCACTTAACCAACTAAGCCACCTAGGCACCCATTTTTTCCCCCACTTACTCTTGAAGCATTTATTTAGTGTCTACTGTGGGCAAGAAATTGGTGATTTGGGAGAATCAAAGATGAATAAAACATACCTTGCCATCAGGAAACTTGGAATCCAGTACAAAAAAAAAAAGTGCTGGGGTGCCTGGGTGGCTCAGTGGGTTGGGCCTCTGCCTTCGGCTCAGGTCATGATCCCAGGGTCCTGGGATTGAGCCCCGCATCGGGCTCTCTGCTTAGCAAGGCACCTGCTTCCCTCTCTCTCTCTGCCTGCCTCTCTGCCCACTTGTGATCTCTCTCTGTCAAATAAATAAATAAAATCTTTAAAAAAAAAAGTGCCATAAAGGAGGTATAAACAAAATACAGAGAAGACTAAAGGAAAGCATGGTGGTGTGTCTATTTGACAGAAACTTTGGCCCCTTGTAAGAGGGATGTTGCTAACTAAAAGTGACTTTATGTGAGACCTGGGGGAGTAAATACCCCAGCTCACTCTCTTCCTGTCTTTCAGTTCCCACTGGCAGAATTCACTCAGAAGACAGGGCAAAAGAGAGACCATTGATAATAGTCTATTCAAGATAACATCCTGAATAGTGGAGAAGAGTGGAGAAAAGTGGAGAATGGATCTGGAAGGGCAGATGAACCATAAGTACAATTGGCTATTTGAGGACACACAGGATACCAGTCTCTGCAGAAGTGAAGGAATGGCAGCTTAGGAAGAGCAAATGATGTCAAGAGAGGTAGAGGAGTATTAAGTAAAGTGTAGAAAAGGCAAGACCTCTAGTCCTTACTATTCTCACAAAGAAGAATCTCCTGCCCAATGAAGGGCTTGTAGAAATGGGGCATATTGTCCTGATGGTAGAAATGAAGGAGGCAGATGTGTAATATTTCTATTAAGACAGTTTGACATAAAGGATTTCTTTCTTATTCTTTTCTTGTTTGTTTGTTTGTTTGTTTTTTTAAGATTTTACTTATTTATGTGTCAGAGAAAACACAAGCAGGGGGACCAGCAGGCAGAGGGAGAGGCAGACTCCTAGCCAAGCAGGGAGCCCGATGTGGGACTCAGTCCCAGGACACTGGAATCATGACCTGAGCGAAGGCAGCTGCTTAACTGACTGAGCCACATGGGATAAAGGATTTCTTATTGCTCTTAATATAGCTCATCTTTGTTATTCAGTATTAGGTTAATATTATTCTTCAGTTAAGTTTTTGGAATCAGAGTTCAGGCTGAACTCTACAAAAAGAAAGCTACTTAGAAAAGAAAGAAAAGAAAGCTACTAAGAAAAGCTACTTAGGAGAATCTTTTAGCCTTAAATCTCTGTTCCTGTTTTCCAGAATTGTCTCCTTAAGAGATACAACTTTTTTTTTTCTGTTAGGTAGTCAGTTATCACCAATTTCTCTATTTATTCTTCTTTTTTTTTTTTTTTTCTTTAGAGAGAGAGAGAGAGAGAGAGAGAGAGAGACTGGGAGGGGCAGAAGGAGAGAGAGAGAGAAAATCCCAAGCAGGCTCCATGCCCAGCATGAGCCTGGACTTGACCCCATGACCCCAATATCATGACCTGAGCCAAAATCAAGAGTTGGACACTCAACTGACTGAGCCACCAAGGCACTCCAATTTCTCTTTTCTTTCTTTTTTTTTTTTAAGATTTATCGATTTATTTTAGAGGGGGAGGGGGAGAGAGAGAATCATAAGCAGACTCCCTATTGAGCTTGCAGTCCAACTTGGAGCTGGATCCCACAACCCTGAGATCATGACCTGAGCCAAAATCAAGTGTTGGACGCCTAATGGACTGAGCCACTCAGGTGTCCCAATTTCTCTGTTTCTTAAGACCAGTCATAATCTTTGCAGTTGTATTATAATCTTGATTCAAGATTTTTTCTTTCTTATTTATGTTGCTAATCATCTTCTTATTTGCCTATTTCTTAACATTCAGAAAATTTTAAATTGTGGTGTAATTTATATACTTAAATATCTAGATCAGTGAATTTTGAGGTTTGCATATACCTACATAATTATAATCTCAAACAAGAGATGGAACATTTCCTTCATCCTAGAAAATTACCTTGAGTCCCTTTCTAGTCAATTCCTGTCTGCCTCTCAGAAATACCCACTTATTGATTTCTATTATCATTGACTTATCTGTTTTTTAATTTTGCATAGGTAGAATTATATAGTATACATTCTTTTGTGTTGAGCTGCTTTTATGCCATGCAGTGTTTTCAGATTCATCGATATTGTTATATATGTTAGTTGTATGAACATAACTGAATGAATATGTTCACTGAATGAATATATTTATGACTATATCACAATTTATTATGTCCCAGTTTTTTTTTTTTTTTTAAGATTTTGTTTATTTATTTGACAGAGAGAGAGACAGCGAGATAGGGAACACAGTAGGGGGAGTGGGAGAGGGGGAAGCAGGCTTCCCGCCGAGCAGGGAGCTAAGTGCAGGGCTCGATCCCAGGACCCTGGGATCCTGACCTGAGCTGAAGGCAGATGCTTAATGACTGAGCCACCCAAGTGCCCCTGTCACAATTTGTTTATACTTTTTTATGTTGATAGATGTCCGTGTTTCCAGTTTTTGGCTAATGAGTTAGGCTGCTCTGAGCATTCTTGTACAAGTGTTTTTTTGTAGTAACATGTTGTCCTTTCTCTTGGATAAATACCTAAGAGTAGAAGGGCTAAGTCAGATAGTAGATGTGTATTTAATTTGGTAAGAAACTGACATACATTTTTTTCAAAGTGGTTGTACCAACTTACTCTCCCACCAGCAGTGTATGATGGTTCCAATTGCTCCACATCCTTATCAGAACTTGGTATTGCCAGTCTTTTTTATTTTAGCTGTATAATACCTGATGATATTGAATGTCTTTTTTGTACTTACTTCCCATTTGTATTATCGTCTTTTGAAGTATCAGTTTAAGTCTCTTCCTAATTTAAAAATTGAATGTTGACTTTTAAATTATTGATTTGTAGGAGATCTTTACATATTATGAATGAGTCCTTTTCCATATGTATGCGTTGTGACTATTTTCTCATAGACTATCACTTACCTTTTTCTTAATGATACATTTTCGAGCAGGAATTTTTTGTTTTCTTCAAGTCTAATGTATTATTTTCCTTCATACTTAGTGCTTTTTTATATTCTAAGAAACCTTTGTCTACTTAAACATCTCAAAGATATTCTCTTATGTTTTCATCTGAGAGCTTTATGGTCTACATTCTAACCTGAATTAATTTTTTTATGTATGGAGTAAGGGTCAAGATTTCATTTTTTTTTTTAAGATTTTATTTATTATTTGACAGAGAGACAGTGAGAGAGGAAATACAAACAGGGGGAGTGGGTGAGGGAGAAGCAGTCTTCCTGCTGAGCAGGGATCCCCATGTGGGGCTTATCCTAGGACTCTGGGATCATGACCTGAGCTGAAGGCAGATGCTTAAGGACTGAGCCACCCAGGTGCCCCCAAATTTCTTTTTTCCATGTAGATGACCAGTTGTTCCAGCACTGTTACAAAGACTTTTCTTTCTCCCCATTGAATTGAGTTGGCACCCTTGTCTAAAATCAATTGGTAATATATTTGTGGGTTTATGTAAAGGATTCTAGTCTTGTTTTTCTTGTTTTTCTTTTTTTTCTGATTTAAACTCTAATAAAATGAAAACTAGGAGTAGAACCTAGGATGAGAAAGATACTTAATGGTACCTAATTTGATTATATTTTATAGTTGGGTTTTTTTTTCGGTCCCATCATTTCAGAATACATTTGAGTTTGTCAGAAAAAGGGAAGAAGTTTATCTCTTCTTCTTTTTTATCTCTTCTATTCATATGCTAAATCACTCTGGAGATTGGGGAAGTAATCCAGGCTTTGGTATGAGATGCATGTTATGGGGTGAAGTAGCTTATGATTTTACCTTTTCGGGTTGGAACTTAATAAAAATAACAAATATATGATGAGCATTTCCTATGTATTAGACATTTTGCAAAGCATTTTAATATTAACAGTCTCATTTACTGCTCCTCCCAAACCTTAGGCACTTAACTTCTACTTTTTAATTAAAAAGAAATTTTTTAAAAAGATATTTATTTATTTGAGAGAGAGCGAGCACAAGTGGAGGAGAAGGAGAGGGTGAGGGAGAAACAGACTCTGTGCTGAGCAGGGAGCCAGACTTGGGGCTCAATCATAGGACCCTAAGATCATGTCCTGAGCTGAAGTTGGATGCTTAACTCATTGAGCCACCCAGGAGCCCCTAATTAAAATTTTTAAATTAACATAATAAAATGGACCTTTTTGGCATATAGTTGGATGAACTTTAACGTAAGGATTGATTTGTGGGTCCATCCTAGCAATCAGAATGCTTACCAGTTCGTTTACTCCTCAAAGTGTACCTTTTACTGTGTCTTTGTAGTGGTATCTTCTCTCTCTCTCCTAACCCTCAGCTGCTACTAATCCTATTTTTTTCTATGTAGATTTGTGTTTTTGAGACTGTCAGAAATAGAATCATATAGGATGTAACCTTTTGAGATTGGCTTCTTTCACTTAGCTTAATGCCTTTGAGATTCTTCCAAGTTGTTTTGTGTATCAGCAGAGTAGTCGTCCCTGGGCTGGATGCACCTGTTTGTTTACCCATTTACTTGTTGAAGGATATTTGGGTTGTTTCCAGTTATGTTGGTTATGAATAGGATCCCTTTTAACATTCATGTAAAGATTTTTGTGTGAATGTAAGTTTTTATTTCTCTGGGATAAATACCTAAGAGTAGGATTCTTGCCTTTTGGAACTGGCTAGGACTTCCACGACCATGCTGAGTACGAGTGACGAGGAAACATCTTTTCCATGTTTTTAATCTAGGGGGAAGGCATCCAGTCTTACACCATTATATGTAATATTGGCTGTACTGTTCTTATAGATTTTTTTAAAATTAGGTTATGGGGGTGCCTGGGTGGCTCAGTGGGTTAAAGCTTCTGCCTTCAGCTCAGGTCGTGATCCCAGGGTCCTGGGATCGAGCCCCGCATTGGGCTCTCTGCTCAGCAGGGAGCCTGCTTCCCTTCCTCTCTCTCTGCCTGCCTCTCTCTGCCTGCTTGAGATCTCTGTCTGTCAAAAATAAATAAATAAAATAAATAAATAAAATAAAATAAAATTAGGTTATGGAAATTTCTTTCTTTTGGTTTGGTAAGAGTTGGATGTTGTTAAATGCTTTTTCCACATCAAGTGATATGATTATATTTGCCTTTTTTTTCTTTAGACTCTTAATATGGTGGATTACACTGATTGGATTTTGAATTTTTTTCTTTTTAAGATTTTATTTGTTTATTTGAGAGAGAGAGAAGGAAGGCACAAGTGGCAAGAATGGGCAGAGGGAGAAGCAGGCTCCCTGCTGAGCAGGGAGCCCGATGTGGGACTCCATCCCAGGATTCCAGGATCATGACCTGAGCTGAAGACAGACAGTTAACTAACTGAGCCACCCAGCACCCCTGGATTTTGAATATTGAACCAGCTTTGTATTGCTGGGATAAGTACCACTTGGTTATTATTCTTGTATATTGCTGGATTTGATTTGTTAATATTTGCATCTGTGTTCATGAGGGATATAGGTCTGTAGTTTTCTTTGTGTACTGTTTCTGTCTGGTTTTCATATCAGGGTAATGGTGGCCCCCAAAATGTGTTAGAGAGTGTTCGCTCTTCTATTTTCAGAAGAGTGTGTAGAACTGGTTTTACTTATTTTTGAAATGTTAAGAAGAATTTGCCAGAGATACCATCTGGGACTAGAAATTTCTTTTTTCTCTTTGGAAAGTTTTAAATTATATATTAAGTTTATTTAATAATTACAGGATTGGGGCACCTGGGTGGCTCAGTGGATTAATCCTCTGCCTTCAGCTCAGGTCATGATCTCGGGGTCTTGGGATCAAGCCCCTCATCGGCCTCTCTGTTCAGCGGGGAGCCTGCTTCCCCCCTCTCTCTGCCTGCCTCTCTGCCTACTTGTGATCTCTGTCTGTTAAATAAATAAATAAAATATTTTAAAAAATAATAATTACAGGATTGTTCAGAGTATCTTTTTCATCATTGGTGAGTTTTGATAGCTTGTAGTTTTCAAGGAGTTGTTCCATTTTATATGAGTTGTCTATATGCAAAGTGTTGTGTAGTATTCTTTTGTTACCTTTTACACTCTAGGGTCTGTAGTGATACTCCTCTTTCATTCTTGTTGTTGGTAATTTGTGTCTTTATTTTTTATATGTCAGTCTTGTTAAAGGTTTATCTTTTTTTTTGCTTGTTTGTTTTACATTTATTAACATCACTACCAATCTTTTTGTTTATTTATTTAAAAAGTTTTTTTAGGGACGCCTGGGTGGCTCAGTTGGTTAAGCAGCTGCCTTCGGCTCAGGTCATGATCCCAGCGTCCTGGGATCGAGTCCCACATCGGGCTCCTTGCTGAGCAGGGAGTCTGCTTCTCCCTCTGTCTCTGCCTGCTACTCTGTCTGCCTGTGCTCTCTCTGACAAATAAATGAATAAAATCTTTAAAAAAAAAAGTTTTTTTAAAGATTTTTTTTTTAATCTATTTGAGCTGAAGGCAGCTGCTTAATCCACTGAGCCACCCAGGTACCCTATTTAAATTTTTTTAAAGTAAGCTCTACATCCAACATGGGGCTTGAACTCCCAACCCTGAGGTCAAGAGTCACATGTTCTACTGACTAAGCTAGCCAGGAGCCCAAGGTTTATCTTAGTTAAAAAGTCTTTTAAGGGGTGCCTGGGTGGCTCAGTGGTTAAGTATCTGCCTTCGGCTCAGGTCATGATCCCAGGGCCCTGGGATGGAGCCCCGCATTGGGCTTGGGGCTCCCTGCTCGGTGGGAAGCCTGTTTGCGTTCCCTCTCTCACTGTGTGTCTCTCTGTCACATAAATAAATAAAATCTTTTTAAAAAGAAGTCTTCAAAAAATCAGCTTTGGTTTTATTAATTTCTCTGTTGTTTTTCTGTTGTCACTTGGCATTGATGGCTGATCTTATCATTATTAGCCTTTTTTCTGTTTGCTTTAGGTTTCTTTTCTTTCTTTTTTTTTTTTTTTCTTGTTAAGGTGAAGCTTAGATTATTGATTTTTTTTCTCCTTTTCTAATATAAGTGTTTGATGTTTTACCTTTCCCTGTAGACAAAACCCTATTTGCATGCCATAAATTTTGATATGTTGTATTAAATTTTTATTCGGTCCAAGCTGTTTTCTAGTTAGTTCCCCCTTGAACTTCCTCTTTGAACCAGAGCTTACTTAGTTGTTTAATTTCCCCTTTTTTTTTTTTTTAGTTCAATTTCTAAGTGCTTGGAATATTTCTGTTATCTTTTTGTTACTGATTTCTAGTCTTATTTCTTTATGGTTAGAAAGTATACATCATACAATTTCAGTTCTCTACATATATTTGATTCACATGTGTGATATTTCTTCTGCTGTATTTACCTGGTCAGACTTGCTAGTTTGTAGGTTATGTCTTCTTCAGTTTTGCTAGATACCATATAGTTTTGCTAATACCAAACTGTTCTCCAAAGTTTGAAAATAGTTGAGTTAATCTGTTACCACCCTCTACTGTATACCCTTGCCGCTGCCCCAGACTGGATATGGATGTACTATATCCTCCTCAGACCTACTGTGTGTTTGATTTACCCATTATCTCCTTCTTTAATTTTATACCTTTGAGTCTTGAAGGCAACTAACCACTAAAGTAACATTTTCTCATCTTTCTTGAATTGCAGTTGTGCATTCCCCCAAATTTAAGGTTATCACATTAAGCATACTGCAGTTGAAATTTCGGGTTTTGGTTACCATCCTCAGTGACTTGAAGTTTCTCATTGATCATGGATTTTTGCCTGTGAGATGACACCTGGGGCTGTATTTGGCCGGAGTGTTCTGTCTGTGCTACATGTGGGCATAGTAAGCCCTTTTCTAGTTGCTGAATTAAGTAATCTCATCCCTAGGGATGAGATTAAACTTTCATCCATATTTATTTCAAACCCACATGATTTAAATGATCAAATTTTTTAGTTGGATATAAGTAGAAGAAATTCTGCACCCATACATAGTTTATACCTAACCTCTTCCACCAGTCTTCACTGCTTGATTGAATTATCTTTTTTTTCTTTTTTTAGACATTCTTTTTATTTGACAGGGATACATGTCTTCCATTTGAGTTCTACAGATCACTCATACCTTTTTCTGAACCTGAATTCTTAAGTGCTAATGAATACTTAAGTGCTAGTGATAAATATTTAATTTTGTCCTTAAAGAAGAGCTGATTGAGAGCATCTACTGTATTTTATAATCTTCCTAATACAGGTTATGTAACTTTTAGTTCTGAATCTATACTTTAAAAAAAATAATGTTACTGATTAGTAGACGCTGCTTAGGCCCCATAATTAATTTGAGAATATTGAAATAGTGGTCAGTTTCTAAGATATAGAAGGAAGGATTTCTTTCTTGGGGATAATTTACTTTAAATTGAGACATTATTTTCAATTTTAAATGTCAGGAAAACATCTAGCTTTTTTTTTTTTTTTTTTTTTTTTTTTTAAATAGGCTCCATTCCCAGTGTGGAACTCAGTGAAGGGCTTGAATTCATGACCCTGAGATCAGGACCTGAGCTGAGATCGAGAGCCAGATGCTTAACCAGCTGAGCCACCCAGGTGCCCCAACATCTAGCTTTTTAAATCATTGATTAAAACTTGAATTCAGGGACACCTGGGTGGCTCAGAGGGTTAAGTCTCTGCTTTCAGCTCAGGTCATGATCTCAGGGTCCTGGGATCCAGCCCTGCATCGGGCTCTCTGCTCAGCGGGGAGCCTGCTTCCCTCTCTCTCTCTCTCTGCCTGCCTCTCTGCCTACTTGTGATCTCTCTCTGTCAAATAAATAAATAAAAATCTTAAAAAAAAAACAACAACAAAACAACAAAACTTAAATTCAGGGGACACCTGGATGGCTCATTTGGTTAAGTGTCTGCCTTCAGCTCAGGTCATGATCCCAGAGTCCTGGGATGGAGTCCCACATTGGGCTCCCTGCCTAGTGGGGAGCCTGCTTCTTCCTCTGCCTACCACTCCCCCTGCTTGTGCTCTCTCTCTCTCTCTGACAAATAAATAAATAAAATCTTAAAAAAATAACCCCAAAACTTGAATTCATTAAAGACCGAATTATCTTTCTGCTTATTTTAAATTATAAAATACCTTAACATCTGTTTAACTTAAAAATAAGCCAGTGTGTTTACTTAAAAACAAAAACTTGAGTCTTAGAGTTTACTTAAAAAAAATGAATCAATGTTATTTGTTAACTGCAAGTGTCATTCTTTCATTAAAATAATTTTTAAAATAAAAATACCCATAATGCAAGCTTATTGTTTAGGTAAATGTTACTTACATTTGTTCCTTTTGATAATGATGATTTTGTAAAATTTGACTGAAGTATCTCCCAGATAACCCTGCTTTACTTACAGATGTGAGAATGAAAAAGCCAGACACTTAGAACAGATATTAAGATAATAGCCATTTAGGGGGCGCCTGGGTGGCTCAGTGGGTTGAGCCTCTGCCTTCAGCTCAGGTCATGATCTCAGGGTCCTGGGATGGAGCCACACATCGGGCTCTCTGCTCTGCAGTTAGCCTGTTTCCCCCTCCCCCTCTGCCTGCCTCTCGGCCTACTTGTGATCTCTCTCTCTCTCTGTCAAATAAATAAATAAATAAATAAAAATCTAAAAAAAAAAAAAAAAGAAAAAGATAACAGCCATTTAGGCGCTTTTTACTAAAATGGAACTCTGATTTGTGAAGAATATTAATTGTCAGGTAGTAAAGATATAAAATTTTGTATAGGTAGAAAAATTACTAATTTGTGACTTCCTAAATGTTATTAAAATAACAAATTCATAATAAGCTTATAATAGATAAGTGATATTGAATTGATTTGAAATATTTGAATCTTGAAATAAAGTGTGGAAGTTGTATCCTAAAGTGTCTAATAGTTGAAAAATATTTAAATGATTGAAAACCATTGGGGAATGTGAAGCAACATTGTTTAATGCTGCTGTTTTCATGACAATGAAACTGTTGTTTAATATTAAATGAATTTCTGAATGTTTTCCTGGAAATTTGATTGTTTTTGCTGTGAACCAGAGGTATATCAAGCCCATTGGATGCATCATACCGGTGCTGTATCAAGAACAAATGGAAGTTCCTGGGGGAGCTTTCTTACGGACCCATAATTTGAGATAGGCTGATAGTTAGGAAATATAAAAAATGGTCTGAGGTTGATACTGTTTCTGTTTTATTTGCCTAACAAGCAGATTTCTTATCTCTTCTCTCACAGATCATGTGGATGACGTTCAATTCAGTTTATTTATTAGTATCTAATCGATGAACATATTTTAGGATTATAATTCCAAAGGTGAAATGGATGCTAACTGGTACGGGCTTTGGGAGTTCACTCAGATTGCCACATAATTTTCTTTTTTTGAATATTGCAAAATGCCCTTTATGACTGCAGAGATTCAAAAAGTTTCTGAATAGGCTGAAGCTATTTTCTTTTAAAGCTACATTCAGAATTTTATTACTCTGATAGTAACTTGAAAGTAGGCAGTTTGCCTTTTCATTTCATTTTGTTGAAATTGGGTTTTGCTATTATTTTCAGTAAAGAGAATGAAAATCTCACTTCCATTTGTTTTTTTACCATAGAGAAAACATGACTGTTTTCAAGAAATTAGAGATTTGCATTTGAAATATATATATATATATATATATATATATATATAGATCAAGCATTTGGTCGGTCTTCTGCTTAACTGTGGAATCTTTAGAACATCAAAGAGTTGCATGTTTTAAAGCTTAGAGAAAAATGGATACACTGAATCCTAGCAACTGAAGGCAAATAGTCAGATACGTCAGTGCCACACTTAGCTCAGCAGTTTGTTCTGTTTGCTTGGGAACTCTTTTGTTTTAGTAGTGTGTTTACAATGAGGTCTTTCAGTGGAGCGGGGCTACATGACTAAATATGTACTCTGTATTGTCTGAGTACATTCTGTATATAAACTTTAAGACTTATGTGTACAGGCATATTTATTTTATTTAGCTATTGCTATTTAGTTTATTGTATTTATTTTCTTTCCCCAGAGTATTTTATTTGTTCATGTTCGATAACTAGCAATAGGCTTTGCATTTCTAATTATGGTGTCTTTGTATAGGACACTGAGTGTTTTCCCAGATAAGTTATTAAAATTAGATCTATATGGCTGAGCCACTTCACTTGTTTTTAAGGATAAATTTAAGCTCTTAGAGGCAGAATAATCTGGATTTTTCTTGATCAAGGCATAATTTTATTGTACCTTAATTTCCTTAAAGGCTACTATGAGGGGTGCCTGGTTGGCTCAGGGGGTTAAGGCTCTGCCTTCAGCTCAGGTCATGATGCCAGGGTCCTGGAATCAAGCCCCACAATCAAGCTCAGCAGGGAGCTTGCTTCCCCCCCATCCCCCACCCCTGCCAGCCTCTCTGCCTACTTGTGATCTCTGCTTGCCAAATAAATAAAATCTTTAAAAAAAAAAAAAAGGGCTACTAAGAAAATTACTTATTAAGAGGTCCAAATGTATCATTGAGTGTTAAAATGAAATTCAGAATACTCCACATTCTAGGGGATTTTGTGTGTGTCTTCTTGAGGGGAGGGTCAGAAGTTATTTAGGTGGAAGAAGTCGGTATGCAGTTTAAAATTGCATGTTTGGAGTTGAAAAAGAATGAGGCCAGAGGTACGCTTTGGAAGTTACTCAGTCTATTTCATGGAAGGCTTAGTATAAGCCCCTGGAGTTAATAATGCAAACCACAAGACTGGCTTTCTTCCCCATGAGATTTGATAGTCTAGTCACTAGATTTTAGAGGGAGGACTGTTAGCTTAGAAGGTCATAGATGAAGCTTGGTAATGGATGAGATTGAGAAAAAAGGAGTGTAGATGGAAATAAATTAAGGACAAAGTGACTTTGGGAAGTACCTATACTGTTCAGGTTTTGCGGAGAAAGGTAGGGATTATGGGAAGTACCTATATTTTGTGGTTGGCATGGTAAAGAGGAATAGTGAAGAAAACAGAACTAGAGTAGTAGGATGTGGAGAACTTACCATGAAGCTAATTAAACTTAAGCTTCACTGTCTCTCACTTGTGCAAAATTTATTCCAAGACTTTGAGAGAAAGGTGTTCATGTGGCCATATGTTTCTGTAGGATTTCAAAGAATTAGATGCTTTAAGGTTGCTGTCTCTTTCCATTCTTGACTTACCCTCATGTTATTTAGCATTGAAGTGAGGGCAGACATTTTTGGGATATGGCTTGGGGAAAGTTGAATTAGATTTCTAATTAGGTTGGGTGGCATGTATTTATTTGGCTCATTGTCACTTTGGAGTATGTATAAAAGTTTTTGCCAACCTTTCTGCTATAGGAATGACCCCTAGAAATACTCTTGTTATCCTCTGTGCTGATTCAGTGTTTTGGCACAAAGTGCCAGGCCAGAGATCACAGGTTATATGAACATACTCTATAGTGCCTGACAGTAGAAGTATGTGATTAGGGTAAGAGAAAAGCAATTTAAAATACACAGAGCCAGAAGCTAGTTTGGGGAAAATTCTTCTCAATGCTTGTAAGTGAAAGAAATGAATATAAGATTTCCCAAATTTGACAACAATACCGAAATTTTAGGATATGGACCAGTAAGTGTTTGTGAACCTTAAAGAATATCTCCTAAAATGTAGATAACAATTTAGTCTATAGGAAGTTTTCAGAATTGCCTTATAGAAAATCTTCCATATCATTGTCATATGAAGAGAGGATCATGAAACATACACAGTAAAAATGTGGAAAATGTATTGTAGAAGTGTGTCAGGGAATTTATTGCTATAATTATGATGTTGTTTTTTTCTGGATATTTGTGATGTTTGTCATATAATCCCCCCCCAATTCTGGATAAGTATTTTCCTTGCTTTCTTTTTTTTTCTTTTTTAAGATTTAATTTATTTATTTGAGAGAGAAGTTGGCAGGAGTTTTGGGGGAGGAGCAGAGGGGGAAGCAGATTACCCACTAAGTAAGCAGGGAGCCTGATGCGGGGCTCGATCCCAGGACCCGAAATCATGACCTGAGCCCAAGCCAGGCGCTGAACTGACTGAGCCACCCAGGCACCCTGATAAGTATTTGCCTTTGCACCCAATTTTGTATTTGTAATACTACTTTTTTATTTTCCCTGAAAGAGGGCCTCCTAAATTCTTTTGAAGTTTATACCCAACAAAACCTGCAGGGCATGAAATCATGGATGTCAAGAGGAGACAGTTGAAAGATGGAAGATGTGTTCTGTTTTAAATGATGCATTAAGTGGCATGTCTGGGTGGCTCAGTTGGTTAAATGATGCGTTGAGGTAGCTGAGGAAAGCAGTTTGATTTGGTGAAGGATATCGTTATTGATGGTTTTTAGAACTGAATATGAATTTGGGAGTGGGAAGTAGAGGTTATGTAATTTTTGAAGAAAGTGCCAGTGGAGTCAAAGAATGGCATTTTGTGGGGAAAAACAAGGAACAGGAAAGTTTGTGTGTGTGTATGTGTGTGAGCGTGAGCACACACACACTTTAAAAATAGGTGTACATCTAAATATGTTAAAGAGAGGGACAGAGATACATAGAGCAAAGAAGAGTTAAAGACCATAGCAAGAGAGGTTAAAACAGAGCGGAGATAGGTAGCTAGAGCAGGCTGGTCAAGGGAAACGGGATCAAGACAGAGAGTGCCCTACACAGTAGAGTTCAGTGAAGGGGCAAACATCCATCCCGACATACTTCAATAGATCTTTAGTTGTCCCTGTGTTAGCCCTGCATTAATACCTACTACAGTAATTGGTATTCACGATGCTGGTCCCAACTATTTTTCCCTAAAACCATGACATCCACTATGCTTAGTTGGCTCCAGAATAATACAGTTCTAAAATTTACATTTGGACGGTTATGTTGTTCATGACGTAAGTGGAAGATAATTATCTGTATTAGTTTAACATGATAAGCATAGTTTTCCAAATTTGTTTTTTGACTATGTGAAGTAGTTGTCCAAAATCAGTTTAAAAATCTATATCAAAGTTATATAGATTAATATGTTTGTAAGATAGATTATTTCCTCTTCATTTTTTAAATTTTATTTATTTATTTGATAGACAGAGATCACTAGTAGGCAGAGAGGCAGGCAGAGAGAGAGGAAGGGAAGCAGGCTCCCTGCTGAGCAGAGAGCCCCGTGCGGGGCTCGATCCCAGGACCCCGGGATCATGACCTGAGCCGAAGGCAGAGGCTTTAACCCACTGAGCCACCCAGGCGCCCCTTCCTCTTCATTTTATAGATGTTATAGAAAGGAATTAATATTTGTTCCTCCATCCACCACTGTTTGTTAAGTGTTCATTACATGCCGGCCTGGGTGTGGGTGCTAGGGATAGAGCGGTGAACAACATGGAGGGTCGCTGCCTTCACAGAACTGATACTCTAGTTGGGAAGATAGGACGTAAGCAAATAAGCACATGAATATATTATCAGATGGTGGTGTGTGTCATGAAGTAAAGTAAAAGGGGGTAAGATGACAGAGAGGTAGAGGATGATATTTGACGATGTGGTAGGAAGTCCAGGAGGGATATTGACATAGCACTTTTTGTTAGCATGTTTAGATACTATTTTATGCAAGCCAAAATGTGTTTATCAAGATCAGCTGATTTAAAATTTCATAAGAACAACATCGACGCATCATTGTTTTAGTGACTCCTAGGGTGCCTGGGTGGCTCAGTTGGTTGTCTGTCTTCAGCTCATGTCATGAATCCATGGAATCCAGTCCCCTGTCAGGCTCCCTGCTCAGCGGAGAGCCTGCTTCTCCGTTGCCCTTTGCTCCTACCCTCTGCTTGGGCTTGTGCACTCTCTCTCAAATAAATAAAATATTAAAAAAAAAAAAGTAACTACCATGGGGTGCCTTTGTGGTGCAGTTGGTTGGGTGTCTGACTCTTGATTTCAGCTCATGTCATGATTTCAGAGTGAGATCAAGACCTGAGTCAGGTGCCATGCTGGAGGTGGAGCCTGCCTGAGATTCTCTCTCTCCCTCTTGCATTCTCTCTGTCTCTCCCTCCCACTCCCTCCCCACTAAAAAAATAGTAATTACCAAAACAAAACAACCAACAACTATCTAGTAGATTCATTGAAGGGCAACAAATAATATGTAGATTATATACATGGGTATCGTTTTGGTACAGTGGCTGAAATATCACCACCTACAATAAACACCGACTCTTCTTTTTAATATGGTTGTATTTTCTATTCATTATTATCTGTGGCTTTATGTGAACCATGTAAATTGTAAGATGACCAACTCTTAAGTAACTTCTTTCTCTGCAGATACCTCCACATTCTACATTGAAGCTTCTGTTTTTTTAGATTTAGAGATCAAAGATAATGTACATACTGTAAAGTCTACTCATCTTAAATATACTCCTCAGTGAATATTTTCTTCGGCATCTACCTGTGCAGTCACCACCCAGAGTCAAATGCACAACATTCCCAGGACACCAGAAGAAATCTTTTCACCCTTGGAATACCCTTCATGTATAACCAGTATTTTATCATCAGTTTCTTTTGCCTGTTTATGAATTCCATATACATCAAATTATTGGTATATCATCTTCTATATCTGTTTTCATTTGCTGAAAAGATACATCCATGTCTCACTAGTTTCTTTTATAGTTCTGTGTAGTATTTGTAGTGTGAATGTACCACAGTTTATTTATTCATCTTGTAGTACATGGACAGGGAGTTATTTCTAGAGGACCATTAATAACAAAGCTATTGTGAACATGTTTATGTTATCTTTTGATAGTTATAGATATTAATTGTTATTGACTACATACTCAAGGGTGGGTTTACTGGATTACACGGTTGGTATATGTTTAATCTCTGAAGAAACAGCCAGGCAATTTTCCAAAGTTTTACCAGTTTCCACACCCCGTAGCCGTTGATGAGAGTTCCAATCTCCATCTTTTTTTTTTTTTTTAAGATTTTATTTATTTATTGGACGGAGACAGATCATAAGTAGGGAAAGAAGCAGGCAGAGAGAGAGAGAGAGAGAGAGAGGGAAGCAGGCTCCCTGCTGAGCAGAGAGCCCAATGCAGGACTCGATCCCAGGACCCTGGGATCATGACCTGAGCTGAAGGCAGAGGCTTTAACCCACTGAGCCACCAGGTGCCCCCAATCTCTGTCTTCTAATTAACTTCTCCACTGAGTGTTTGGCTGTTCTATGATGTGTGTAATTGCATTTCATGGTGCTTGAGTGCTTTCTATATGTTGACTGGCCATTTGGATATTCTCTTTTGTGAAGTTCCTGTTTAGCTCTTTTGCCCTTTTAAAAATTGGGTTGATTTGGGGGCGCCTGGGTGGCTCTGTTGGTTTAGCCTCCAACTCTTGGTTTCAGCTCCAGTTGTGATCTCAGAGCAGTGAGCCTCAGGGTCGTGGGATCAAGCCCCATTATAGGCTCTGTGGTCAGCCTGGGAGTCTGCTTGGGATTTTCTCTCTCCCTTTCTGTCCCATTCTCCGCCCCCTGCACTCCCTGCTTGTACTCTCAAATAAATAAATTTTAAAAATCTTTTAGAAATTGGATTGTCTTTTTTATTATTTTTTATAGTAGCTCTTTATATTCTTTAGAAATTCCATATATAAAATCTTTTCTGGATATATGTTTTGGAGGAAATATCTCCTGCTGGTCTGTGGCTTATCTTTTTGTTCTCAGTGATAACTTTTGGTGAACAGAAGTTTCTTATTTTAGTGTAGTCTAGCTTATTTTTTTCCTAGTAGGTTAGTAGCTTTGAGTAGCTTAGTAGCTTTAGTTTTCAGTAGGTAGTTAAGTAGTCTTTTGAATATTAATTTAAAGAATATTTGCCTACACAGAACATGATAAAGATACTCTGATATATTTTTTCTTGAAGCTTCATCATTTTACTTTTCACTTTTATTTATTTATTTATTTATTTATTATTATTATTATTATTTTATTTGACACAGAGACGGAGAGAGATCACAAGTAGGCAGAGAAGCAGGCAGAGAAAGAGAGAGGCAGGCTCCCTGCTGAGCAGAGAGCCCGATGCGGGGCTCGATCCCAGGACCCTGAGATCATGACCTGAGCTGAAGGCAGAGGCCTAACCCACTGAGCCACTCAGGCGCCCCTACCTTTCACTTTTAGATCACTTTTTGTAATCTATCTTGAATCAATTCTTCATTTGTGGTGTGAAACTGAGGTCAAGGTTCATTGTTTTTTCAATGTTTTTCAATGTTCATGTATTTCCAATACTCTAGCTCCATTAATTGAAAAGATTGTCTTTCCCCTCACATGTTTGCAATGATGTCTTTTTCATAAGCTGAGTGGCTGTATATGTGTACATTAATTTTAAACTTTGCTTCATTGGTCTTTTTTGTCTATTCTTTGACCATTGTCATACTATCACATTATAGTAAATCTTGAAATCTGGTTGTATAAGTGCTTAAGTTTTTTCTTTCTTTTCTTTTTTTTTTTTTTTTAAGATTGTATTTATTTGTTCATGAGAGACAGAGAGAGAGAGAGAGGCAGAGGGAGAAGCAGGCTCCCCCGCTCAGCAGGGAGCCTGACTTCCTGGGATCATGACCTGAACCAAAGGCACTTAACCACCTGAGCCACCCAGGCACCCTTCAAGTTTGTTCTTAAAGATGGAACAAGTTTGTTCTTAAAGATGGATCTATTCTGAGATCTTTGCATTTCCATATAAATTTTAGGGTCAGCTTGTTAATTAGGACAAAAAAGCTTGCTGGGATTTTGATTGGGATTGCTATCGGGATTGCATTGCACCTACAGATTAATTAGGGGCAAATTGGTATCATCACAGTATTGAGTTTTCCAAACTGAACTGTGGTCTGTATCTCCATTTACATTGTTAAGTATTTTTCTCATTTTTAAATTTATTTCATTGGGGAGGGTATGTGTTGTGGTAAGTGCTGTGTATTGTGTAACACTGATGAATTACAGACCTGTACCCTTGAAATAAATAATACATTATATATTAGTAATAAAAAAGAAAGAAAAAATATTACTTTATTTTTTTATTAACCTTTTTTTTCTTTTTCTATTGAAGTATAATGAACATGCCATGTATAGTTTCAGGTATACAATATAATGATTTAACACTTCCATAAATTACTCAGTGTTCATCAAGATAATTGTACTCATGATACCTTTATCTATTTTACCCCTACCCCCAACACATCTCCCCTCTGGCAACCACAGTTTGTTCTCTATTTAAGAGTGTTTTGTGTCCTTTTTTCTTTGTTTGCTTTGTTTCTTAAATTCCATGTATGAATGGAATCATATGGTATTTGTCTTTGACTTATTTCAGTTTAGCATTTTTTTAAAAGATTTTATTTATTATTTATTTAACAGACAGAGATCACAAGTAGGCAGAGGCAGGCAGAAAGAGAGAGAGAGGGAGAGAGAGAGGAGGAAGCAGGCTCCCTGCTGAGCGGAGAGCCCAATGCGGCTCTGGATCCCAGGACCCGCGGATCATGACCTGAGCCGAAGGCAGAGACGCACTGAGCCACCCAGGCACCCCTTCAGTTTAGCATTTTACCCTCTAGGTCCATTCATGTTGTTTGCAAATGTTAAGATCTCATTCTTTTTTATGGTTGAGTAATATTCCACCACCCACCGCCCCCCCCACACATCCACACACACACCCCCCCACACACACATCTTTATCCACTCATCTATGAGTAGGCATTTCTATTGCTTCCATATTCTTGGCTATTGTAAACTATGCTGCAATAAACATAGGGGTGCATGGGTCTTTTTGAATTAGTGTTTTCATTTTCTTTGGATAAATATCCAGTAGTGGAATTACTGGATCATAGGATAATTCTATTTTTTAAAATTTTTTGAGGAACATCCATACTGTTTTCCATAGTGGCTGCACCAGTTTGCATTCCCACAAACAGCATACGAGGGTTCCTTTTTATCTACATCCTTGCTGACATCCTTGTTGTTTCTTGTGTTTTTGATTTTAGCAATTCTGACAGGTGTGAGGTGATAATCTCATTTCTGGTTTTGTTTTGTTTTGTTTTGTTTTTGTTTTGTTTGTTTTTCATTTGTGGTTTTGATTTGATTTGTATTCCTTGATGATTAGTGATGTTGAGCGTCTTGTCATTTCTGGTTTTTAGTTTTCAGTATATCTTACTCATCTTATGTAAGATTTATTCATTATTTGATGTTTATGTTATTATATAATAAATGGTGTTTCCTAAATTTCATTTTCTATTTGTTTATTATCATGTAGAAATATAATAGAAAAGTCTTGAATTTATATCAGACAATCTTACTAAATTTACTTGTTTATTGTAGTTTCTTGTTTGTAGATTTCTTTGCATTTTCTATGTGTATACTCCTGTTAGCTCTGAGTAAAGGCAATTTTACTTCTTTCTGATCTTTATACTTTATACACACCCTATTATTACCTTATATTGGCTAGAACCTCCAATATAATGGTGAGTAGAAGTGATGATAGTGGACAGCCTCATTTTTCCCCCAACCTCAGGGGAAGGTATTCATTATTTTATCACTATGATTGATACTAAGGTGGTGTGTGTGTATGTGGTGTTTTTTGCTTGCTTGTCTGTTTGGGGGGTTTTGGTCATAGATACCTTTTATCATTTTAAGGAATTTATTTTTTAAAAAATTTTTAATAATTTATTTTTTTATTAACATATAATTTATCGGAGCGCCTGGGTGGCTCAGTGGGTTAAGCCTCTGCCTTCTGCTCAGGTCATGATCCCAGGGTCCTGGGATCGAGCCCCACATCGGGCTCTCTGCTCAGCAGGGAGCCTGCTTCCTCCTCTCTCTCTGCCTGCCTCTCTGCCTACTTGTGACCTCTGTCTGTCAAATAAATAAATAAATAAATAATCTTTAAAAAAAAAAACACATATAATTTATCATTAGCCCCAGGGGTACAGGTCTGTGAATTGCCAGGTTTACGCACTTCACAGCACTCACCATAGCACATACCCTCTCCAATGTCCATAACCCCACCACCCTCTCCCTAACCCCCTTCCCCATTTTAAGGAATGTATGTTCTATTCCCATATTGCTGAGAGGTTTTTTAAATGATGAGTGAGTGTTAAATTTTATCAAACACTTTTTCTGCATTTTGAGTTGATCCTGGGATTTTTCTTTTTAATTTTGTGTATGCAGTGGTATACTTTGGTTTATTTCTGAATGTTGAGCCAACATTGTTTCTTAGAATAAACCCTACTTGTTCATATATGTTATGCTATATATATGTTGTAGTATTTACCTTACAAAATTATTATTTTTCAAATTTTCACCTATGTTTATGAGAAGTGTTTGTCTATAATTTTCTTTTCTCACCATGTCCATGTCGGGTGTTGGTAATAGGATTATGGTGGTCTCATTCAAAGACTCAGTGTTTCCTTTTTCGCTATTTGCTGAAAAAAATTGATTAAGATTGGTGTCTGCTACTTTTAGTCTATGTGATCATTTCTTTTTCCTCTCTTTTATAAAGCTTGTGAAGTAGTCCTCAAAACAGGGTTATGATTGTCTTCCTTTACAGTTGAGGAAACAAGCTTAGAGAAAGCAAGCAGGACTAGGCAGCTGGTATTTACTGAACTGGTATTAAAAACCAGTTCTGCCTTACTTCAAGGCCCATGCAGCACAGTGCACCTGGAGGAAAATGACTGACCCAAGTCTTCATAGGTATGTCTTAAGAATTACCAGGAGTTGTTCTTTTGAAAACTTAACTTTCCTCTCGTCTGAGAATCACACTAATGATGCCTGTGCTGTCTGTGAGGGTTGTAGCTTAATGGACGAAGTTTTATAATTCTCTGTTGGCTCTGTCAAATGAAAAGTCCATCCATTCCAAAACTGACTGAACAAATCAGTTTTATTTCTCTGTGGGAACAAATGGTTACTAGGAATTTACTGGAATTCCTCTTTTTCCAAATCCACATAGTCCTGGCAAAAATTCTTTGGCTTTGCAGAAGTTCGGATGTTTCCAACCTTGACTTTTTCTAGCGTATGATAGGTTAAGTAGGAGTCAGCTCACTCTATACTGACAGGTCCAACGGTACGAGGAACGCTTCATACAAGGGAAATACAAGGTGATTTTTAAGACTTATTTAATACTTTATATATCCCCAAGTTCAATCATTCTCATCAAAGAGCCTTTCTTATAAAAGGAAATTTTAACTTTTATCTCATGTGAAAGCATCTTTTCTTTCTGTTAAGTGTGATATAAAATACAATGAAAAGCTATATATACCTTGTTTGTTGATTACTGAAGACTTCAGATTTTCAAATAACTATTTACTAATTACTTCTCATTCCTTAACTATTTACATTTTTATTTTTAGGATTATATTGGAAATGTTTGATTCCTTTGTGAGTTTTCAGCAAGTTATAATGTTCTTTAATCACTAAAGTTTATACTGTGCCAATCACATCATTTTATTTCTTCATATGAAAGACTCAGTTTGTCTCATTTCCAGTCAACTTAGTGAGAAAGTCTGGCTTCCTCTGAAGCATTTTTTTTAAAGATTTTATTTATTTATTTGAGAGAGAGGCAGTGAGAGAGCATGAGCGAGGAGAAGGTCAGAGGGAGAAGCAGACTCCCCGTGGAGCTGGGAGCCCGATGCGGGGACTCGATCCCGGACCTGAGCCGAAGGCAGTCATCCAACCAACTGAGCCACCCAGGCGTCCCTCCTCTGAAGCATTTTTAAAGCATAAAATGTTATTTGGTGAAACCTACAAAAGAATAATATTAGAGAAGGTCATTCCTTTTAGGAGAAAAATGTTCTGTGTTAATAAGATCTCAGTACTTTAGAGCTGTAAACTTTTTCAAGAGACCATTTAATCCTTTTAGTACTTGTGATATTGCTATCTCAAGGAGATTATTTTCCTGAGAAATACAGTATTTACTGCTTTCTAAAATTTTTTATTAATTATGGGTGCTTCCAGCAACAGAGTTACAAATTTACTTTAGAGGAATAGCTGTTACTTTTAGCCTTGTCCCCTTAAAAATTTAATTGAAGTACTGGCCTGCTGGTTCTTTTTCTTCTTTTTAGTTCTGCTGGTAATAGCAGACCATTATCCTCTTCGCATTCTATAGGTCTATTATGTGGACTCTGATATTTAGTAAGATTATTGATTAGTGTGAGAATTAAGGATTTCATTTTGATTTTTATATAAAGCTAAACACAAATCAACTTCATAGTTACTTGTGCTGGATGATAAAAGCTTAAGTTTTAGAGGTTTGGCATTTTAATAGAATTGGAAACATTTGCTCTAGAAGTTGTATTAAAATAAAAAAATAGAAGAAGAAGTTGATTGATTTTATTACAATAATGCTGTGAAGCGAAAAATAAAAAATTATCAAGGTAAGGTGCCAAAAACAAGTATTTAATAAGGAATGTTAATGTTGGAGTACTTATGAACTGAAAACTATAATTCTTTTCCTAAGATTAATATCAAAGTACAGTGCTTTCAAAACTACCCTAGTAAAGGCTTGCCGCTTTTCCCCATTTTTAGGGTATTATTTCTTAAAATATTTGGTGAATTAAAAAAGAAAGATTACTGAAATTCCTGAAGTTTTTCCTCCCTATGGTCTCGCTTCTAATGTTCAAGTGATACTCTTGCTAGTAAGATCTCCTAATAAGAGTGAATTTATTCTCCTGTTGTAGACATTCTGCTGTCATTATTTCCTTTTCTGTGTTTTATCATGGTTCAGTTATTTATTGGGAACCTGACGCAGTGGAAGGGCAAAAGGTTAGCTGGAAGAGAGGAGAGATGAAACTGAAACTAGAAGTGGTTAAATATACACTAGTCAGTTATCAGTGACTCCTTGCGTAGTAGCCACAGTCAGTTTTAAACTGGTTCTGGCATTTCCTTATTTGTCAGGAGAGCTGCTTAGAGAATCTCCTTTGGTCACTCGTTAACAGATTCGAGCACCTATTTTGTACATTTCTGTGAACACCCAGGTCGTCAGTTGTCCTCGAGTGATAGTAATCAATTTTAATATTAATGTTGTAGAACATAAAGAACTTCATCTTCCCCCCTGGTTCTGTATTTGTGTATTTTAATGACAAAAGTAAACGGATTTATTAATATCCTAGTTCTCTCCCGTTGGCATGAATGACAAGGCTTAGCTGTTTTTCCTCTTAGCATTTTTTTACGTTTTACCAAGTGAGAAGGCTAAAATGAGTAGTAGTGAATACCTACAGTGCAGTTATCTCTGGATTCCAGTTACTTACACCATCTCTTCACAGCTAATAATAAAAAACAGTTTCAGAAGCACAAAAGGTTTTAATATAAAATTTCTGTTCGAGTTTTTGGGGCCTGATTTTATTTCTTTCAAAGTAACACATGCACACAGTTAAAAATCAAATGGTACTTGAAGACTTAGAATGGAAATTCCAGTCCCCTTTCTAGTTCTTCCCTACACTCTAGCCTTGTTCCGCAGACATAATCACTTCTAATTCTTTTCAGTTCATTATGGTGTTTATCTGCGTAGTTTAAAATAATCTGCCTCTCTGCCAGGATGTTGGCTTCGGCAGTTCTTGTGATTGAGAGTTTAGGTCTTTTAGAATCCTGTCCTTCCACTCTTCTTCCATTCTCTTACTGTAGCTACATCACAGTTTTAAAACCTGTTTTTGGTGTTTGCATGCTTTGATTATGGAACTAGTGTTTACTACTGAAGTAAGTCTTTTTTTTTTTCTTTTTAAACATCCAGTGTTATTGCTAAAGAGGTCGAAGCCATTCTGATTTCTCTCTGAAAGCATTTAGGATTTTCTTTACCATATTTTGTGGTGGTATGTCTTGGTATAGGTGTTTTTTTCAGTCATGTGCTGATATCCGATGGGTCTTTTTACTTAGGAGATTCATGCATTTTAATTTTGGGAAATTCTCCTGTGGTTTCTGGTACTTTCTTCTTTTCCCTTTTTCAGTTCCTCCTTTCTGGACTTCCTATTAGTTGGACACTATGTCTTCTAGATTGACATTTTATCTCCTAGATTAATTCCTTAATTAAAAAAATTTTTTTTCCTCTCGGGGCACCTGGGTGGCTCAGTCAGTTAAGTACCTTTGGCTCAGGTCACCATCCCTGGGTCCTGAGATTAAGCTCTCTGCTCAATGGGGAGCCTGCTTCTCCCTCTCCCTTTGCCCCTCCTACCTGCTTGTGCTTTCTGTCAAATAAATAAATAAAACTTTAAAAAAATTTTCTTCCCAGATTCCACCTCTTAGGCTTTTTTTCCTAGTTGTCCTTTATGTCATCTTCCTATCCTTCTACGGAATTAAAAAAGGTTTGTCACCATAGTTTTATTTCTCAGGGGACTTTCTCGTTCTCTGTTTCTATTTTAATATTATGTTTTTGTTTCATGGAATACATATCTACACTTACCTCTGCAAGATTATTAGTAAAAGTTTATTGATTTTTGTTTTTCTCCCATTTCCTAATTTCTTGTGGCTCATTTTGATCTTTGACTTTCTATTACTTAGTCTTCTCCAAAACATACTTGTAAATACTTTGATTTGGTTAATTTGGGAGATGATTCCAGGAATTAGAATGAGAGAATAGGGAAGGAGACAAAAAGAGGAAATCTAATAAAGTGTATTGATTGAATGGCTTTCTTCTGTGGGCAGTTGAGGCTCAGTATTGTTGGAGACCCCTCAGAAAGACTATAGAACTGTGCTGTCTAGTAATAACTACTAACCACATATGGCTATTTAAACTTAAATAAACTAGGGGTGCCTGGGTGGCTCAGTCAGTTAAGCATCTTACTCTTGATTCAACTCAGGTCATGAGATTGAGCCCCACGTGGGTTTCCACGCTTAGCAAGGAGACTGCTTGGCCCCCATCTCTGCCCCTTCCCTTGCTCTCTCTCTTCCCCTCTCTCAAGTAAATAAATAAAGAAGGAAAGAAAGAAAGAAAATCTTAAAAAAAGAAAAAAGAGGGGCGCCTGGGTGGCTCAGTGGGTTAAACCCTCTGCTTTCGGCTCAGGTCATGATCCCAGGGTCCTGGGATCGAGCCCCACATTGAGCTCTCTGCTCCGTGGAGAGCCTGCTTCCTCCTCTCTCCCTGCCTGCCTCTCTTGCCTACTTGTGGTCTCTGTCTGTCAAATAAATAAATAAAATCTTTAAAAAAAGAAAAAGGAAAAAAGCTTCCCTCTGCCCCTCCTTTCCTCTCTAAAAACAATAAATTATATAAACCAAATAAGGGGCACCTGAGTGGCTCAGTGGGTTAAAGCCTCTGCCTTCAGCTCAGGTCACCATCCCAGAGTCCTGGGATCCAGCCCCACATCAGGCTCTCTGGTCGGCGGGGAGCCTGCTTCCCCCACTCTCTCTGCCTGCCTCTCTGCCTATTTGTGATCTCTGTCAAATAAAAGAAAAATTTAAAACATTTTTAAATCAAATAAAATTAAAATAAAAAATTCAGTTTTTAGTCATACAAGCCATATTTCATGTGCTCAATAGCCACTTGTGCCTAGTGGCTACCATATTAGGCAGTACAAATATATTTCCATACTGGTTTAGAAAATACCTCAGAATTTCTGCCCCACTGAAGTTTGGGAAAACTGGGCTCTTTATCTTCCATTACTGGTTAAAGGTTGCTCCTGGAGTTGTGAACTTTGTCACTTCTGACCTGCTTCTAACGAGGGTTGTACCAGTCTACTTATTCTCTCACCTCTATTTTCTCCTGGGAACCTGTTGACACTAAATGCAGAGTTTATCTAGTTGACTTTCACCAGTTTGAGGGGAGTAGTCACTGGACTGAATACGGTGGAAGTTGTCTTTTATTATTATTATTTATTATTTATTTATTTATTTGTTTACTTATTATTTATTTATTTATTTATTTTTGAGGTTGTCTTTTATAATCAAAAATAATGTAGGTTTTCAATCAAACACCCCAGATTTTAATGGGATATCTTACTCCAAAATTCTACAGCAATTGCTATCTTTAAGTTCTGCCTTTGGAGGGTTCTGTGAGTAAATTGACTTTCTTACTCAAATCCCTTACTGTAGGCATTTAGGTTTTAATCTCCTTTGATCTACAAATTACCATCCCTTTAGAACTTAAGAAAAAAAAATCATGATATGCAGTAGACTTTTGAACAATATGGGGGTTAGGGACATCAACTCAACTGTGCAGTTGGAAATTCATGTATAACTTCTGACTCTTTCCAAATTTAGCTACTAATAGCCTTGTGTTGACCAGAGGCCTTATCAATTTAAACAGCTGATGAACATATAGTTTGTATGTTACATATATAATGTACTGTGTTCTTACAATAAAGTAATTTAGAGAAAAGAAAACATTAAGAGTATTGTAAGGAAGGGGTGTCTGAGTGGCTCAGTGGGTTAAAGCCTCTGCCTTTGGCTCAGGTCATGATCTCGGGGTTCTGGGATTGAGCCCCGCATCGGGCTCTCTGCTTGGCGGGGAGCCTACTTCCCCTTCTTTCTCTGCCTGCCTCTCTGCCTACTTGTAGTCTCTGTCTGTCAAATAAATAAATAAAATCTTTAAAAAAACAAAGAATATTGTAAGGAAGACAAAATACATTTATAGTACTATATGTATATTTACTGAAAAACATCCATGTAAAGTGGGCCTTCACAATTAAAATCCATGTTCAACAGTCAACTACATATGTTTCAAACATATGGAAAAGCATGAAGAAAAATATACTTGTAATTCTCATAATGCTGGGATAAAGCCAGGTCTGTCGTGATCATTTGTCTTTTTTTTAAATGCCCAGAATCTTTCATTTGATTAAATTTCAGACTTGCCACCACTCATTAATAGCAAGGCTGGTAATATTGTATTGTTTTTTCCTTCTCTACTTTGCTGTGTTTAGTTTGCTAATATTTTATTGAGAACTTTGTCTCTATTTGCACAAGAGATCTTGGCATATAATGTTCTTACTACATCAGTCCCATTTTAATGTTGAGATAATACTAGACTTATGAAAAAAAGCTGGTGAGTGTTACCCCCTTTTCTGTTGTTTGGAATATTTTGAACAAAATTGGGATTAGTTTTTCCATAAATGCTTAGCTGAGCAACCCCATTTAGGCCTACTTGTATTCGTGTGTGTGTATGTCACCCTCCTTTGTTCTAATATTTTTCTTCCTAAAGTACATTTAAAAAAAATAGTTCTTTCAGTTATGATCTGCTAGTAGTAAGCTCTTTTTGTATGCTTGATGGTTTCTTTTTAAAACATTCTTGAGGAATGTCTGGGTGACTCAGTCTGTTAAGCATCTGCCTTCAGCTCAGGTCATGATCCCAGAGTCCTGGGATCGAGTTCCACATTGGTTTCCTTGCTCAGTGAGGAGCCTGCTTCTCCCTTTGCCTGCTGTTCTCCCTGCTTGTGTACTCTCTCTCTCTGACAAATAAAATCGTTAAGAAAAAGAACAGCAACAACAAAACCTCTTGAATGACAATTTAGTTAGGTATTGAATTCTAGATTGACAAGGTTTTTCTCTCCTGAGCTCCCCCTACCCCTCACTTCTTCCTCAAATATCTTCTGATAAATTTCCAGATTTCTTCTTTTTAAAGTTTGGCATTGAGGCACCTGGGTGACTCAAATGGTTAAGCATCTGCCTTCAGCTCAGGTCATGATCCCAGGGTCCTGGAATCGAGTCCCCACACTGGGCTCCCTCCGTGCTCAGAGGGGAGCCTTCTTCTCCCCCTCCTTCTGCTCCCCCTGCTGTGCGCTCTCGCTCTGTCAAATAAATAAAATCTTAAAATAAAAATAAAGTTTGGAATGATGACCAGGTGGCTTGATATTTAGTGTGAGTCTTACTTAATATTAGGTCTTTAGATCTATAAAGTGGAAACTAATTTTTAAATAAGATATCCCAGTTTCTAGTTAGATACCAGCAATATTTATGATGAAAAGCTTTTATAATCTCAGATATCTTTAATTCTTTTAAAAATATTTTATTTATTTATTTGACAGAGAGAGACACAGTGAGAGAGGAAACACAAGCAGGAGGAGTGGGAGAGGGAGAAGCAGGCTCCCTGCTTGATGCGGGGCTTGATCCCAGGACCCTAGGGTCATGACCTGAGGCGAAGGCAGGTGCTTAATGACTGAGTCACTTAGGCACCCCCAGATATTTTTAATTTTAATGGCAAGAAATTTTTCAAAAGTTTCAACCAGCATTTCTGAATCATGACTTTGTATTAGAACCTATTGACTTAATGGGTTTGAGGTAGGGGTCTAGGCCTGGAATATCTTTCAGTGTGCCCCAGGTAATTCTGATATATAGACAAGGATTAAGAAGTACTGAGCTACAGATTGATCTGTACATTCAGTATAATATACATTAGTATACAGAAATTCTAATATAAATTTCAGCAGCCTTTTTCTTTTTCTTTGTTTTAAAGGAATTAAACATATGGAAATACAAATTAATAGTCAAAGCAATAATGAAAAAAAAAAACCTAGTTGGATTTACGCTACCAGATTTTAAAGTTTACCTAAATATAGCGTGGTAGTAGTGATAGGATAGACATAGTGGATCGGTATTGAGTGTACTAGAAATAGATCCACACATAGAAGGTCAGTTGATTTTTGGCAGAGGTACCAAGGCAGTTCAAAGGAGGAAGTTACAGTCTTTTCAAATGTGCTAGAACAACTGGATAATGTGTGTGGGGAAAAAAGTGAACATTGACTCTTAACTCATACCGTACACAAAAAATGGGTTATAGACTAAACTTTATTTCTTTTTATTTTTAAATTTGACAGAGAGAGACACAGGGAGACATGGAGCACAAGCAGGGGGAGTGGGAGAGGAAGAAGCAGGCTTCCCGCCAAGCAGGGAGCCAATGTGGTGCTCAATCCCAGGACTCTGGGATCATGACCTGAGCTGAAGGCAGATGCCCAACAACTGAGCCACCCAGGGACCCCTAGACTAAATTTAAAAAAAAATTAAAAACTGTAAGACATTTAGAAGAAGTCAGTGAACATGAGAAAACACAAACCATGAAAAAAGAAAATTAACTGGATTTCATAAAAATGTAAGGCTTTTGTTCTTTGATATCTGTCACTAAGAAGATGGAAAGATAATCTCTGGCATGGGAAAAATATTCATGGTACATATATCTGATGAATGACTTGAATCCAGAACATTTAAAGAACTCTTACAAATGAATAATAAAAAAAAAAAAAGATTGCGCTTTCAGCTCAGCGGGAAGCTCTCCCTGCTTGTGTTCCCTCTCTCACTGTGTTTCTGTCAAACAAATAAAATCTTTTAAGAAAAAAAAACCAGGGGCGCCTGGGTGGCTCAGTTGGTTAAGTGACTGCCTTCGGCTCGGGTCATGATCCTGGAGTCCAGGGATCGAGTCCCGCATCAGGCTCCCTGCTTGGCAGGGAGTCTGCTTCTCCTGCTGACCTCTCTCCTCTCATGCTCTCTCTCTCTCAAATAAATAAATAAAATCATTAAAAAAAAAAAAAAAAAGAAAAACCAAAACCCCCCCCAAATGATCCAGTTAAAATTAGGCAAGAGATTTGAATATTGCTGCTAAGAAGGTAAATGGCTCATACCCATGGAAAATATTTTGGCAGTTTAGTATATGATCTTTGATACCTCTACTAGCTATTTACCAAAAAGAAATGAAAACATATCTTGTTAAAAAAACTTACTCATACATGTTTATAGCACTTTTGTTCATGATATTCCTAAATTAGAAACAACCCAAATGTTCATTAGAGGTGCATTAGTAAACCAATTGTGGAGTATATTTCTTTCTTTTTTTTTTAATTTTTATTTTTTTATAAACAAATTTTTATCATTTTTATCCCCAGGGGTACATGTCTGTGAATCGCCAGGTTTACACACTTCACAGCACTAACCATAGCACATACCCTCCCCAATGTCCATTACCCCACCCACCTTTCCCGACCCCCTCCCCCCAGCAACCCTCAGATTGTTTTGTGAGATTAAGAGTCACTTATGGTTTGTCTCCCTCCCAATCCCATCTTGTTTCTTTTCTTCTTTTTCTGCTCCCCTAATCCCCCATGTTGCATCTCCACTGCCTCATATCAGGGATATCATATGATAGTTGTCTTTCTCTGATTGACTTATTTCACTAAGCATGATACCCTCTAGTTCCATCCACGTTGTTGTGAATGGCAAGATTTCACTTCTTTTGATGGCTGCATAGTATTCCATCGTGTATATATACCACATCTTCTTTATCCATTCATCTGTTGATGGACATCTAGGCTCTTTCCATAGTTTGGCTATTGTAGACATTGCTGCTATAAACATTCGGGTGCACGTGCCCCTTCGGA
>PISX010006034.1:83759-101614 GCA_004024625.1 Mellivora capensis | reverse complement strand
TTGAACAAGAGTGGTGAGAGTGGGCATCCTTGTCGTGTTCCTGATCTCAACGGGAAGGCTGTGAGCTTCTTCCCATTGAGGATGATGTTTGCTGTGGGTCTTTCATAGATAGATTTTATGAAGTTCAGGAATGTTCCCTCTATCCCTATACTTTGAAGTGTTTTAATCAGGAACGGATGCTGGATTTTGTCAAATACTTCTTCTGAATCAATTGAGAGGACCATGTGGTTCTTCTCTCTTCTCTTATTGATTTGTTCTATCACATTGATTGACTTGCGAATGTTGAACCACCCTTGTAAGCCAGGGATGAATCCCACCTGGTCATGGTGGATGATCTTTTTAATGTGCTCTTGGATCCTGTGCTCTCCTTAATACCCACCACCAGGCCCTCCCAACCCCCAACTCCCTTCCCACCAAAAACCCTAAGTTTGTTTCTCAGAGTCCACAGTCTCTCATGGTTTGTCTCCCCACTCTGATTTCCCCCAACCTCCTTCTCTTCTCCTTCTCCCAATATCCTCCATGTTATTCCTTATGCTCCACAAGTAAGTGAAACCATATGATAATTGACTCTCTCTGCTTGACTTATTTCACTCAGCATAATCTCTTTCAGTCCTGTCGAAAACACCGAACACAAAAGTTCAGTGTTCATCCTTTCTGATGAAGGCATAATACTCCACAGTATATATGGACCATCTCTTCATTATCCAGATATCTGTTGAAGGGCATCTTGGCTCCTTCCACAGTTTGGCGACTGCAGCCATTGCTGCTATGAACATTGGGGTATGATGGCCCTTATGTTCACTACATCTGTATCATTGGGGTAAATTCCCAGTAGTGCAATTTAAGGGTCATAGGGTAGTTCTATTTTTAATTTTTTAAGGAATCTCCACACTGTTTTCCAAAGTGGCTGCACCAACTTGCATTCTCACCAACAGTGTAAGAGGGTTCTCCTTTCACCCACATCCTCTCCAACACTTGTTGTTTACTGTCTTGCTAATTTTGGCTATTCTAACTGATGTAATGTAGCATCTCAATGTGGTTTTGATTTGAATCTCCCTGAAGGCTAATGATGATGGACATTTTTTCATGTGTCTGTTAGCCATTTGTATGTCTTCTTTGGGAAAGTGTTCATGTCTTCTGCCCATTTTTTGATGTGATTACCTGTTTGTGTGTGTTGAGTTTGAGGAGTTCTTTATAGATCTTGGATATCAGCCCTTTGTCGGTAGTGTCATTTGCGAATATCTTATCCCATTCCATGGGTTGTCTCTTTGTTTTGTTGACTGTTTCCTTTGCTGTGCAGCAGCTTTTGATCTTGATGAAGTTCTAAAAGTTCATTTTCGCTTTTCTTTCCTTTGCCTTTGGAGACATGTCTTCAAAGAAGTTGCTGTGGCTGATGTTGAGGAGGTTACTGCCTATGTTCTCCTCAAGGATTTTGATAGATTCCTGCCCCACATTGAGGTCTTTTATCCATTTCGAGTTTATCTTCATGTATGATGTAAAAGAATGTTCAAGTTTCATTCCCAACACCATTTATTGAAGAGACTGTCTTTTTTCCACTGTATATTGTTTCGTGGTTTGCCGAAGATTAGTTGACCATAGAGTTGGAGTTCTATATCTGGGCTCTCTACTCTGATACACTGGTCTATGTGTCTGTTTTTGTGCCAGTACCATGCTGTCTTGGTGATCACAGCTTTGTTGTGAAGCTGGAAATCAGGCAACATGATGCCCGCAGTTTTGTTTTTCTTTTTCAACATTTCCTTAGCAATTTGGGGTCTTTTCTGGTTCCATGCAAATTTAGGATTGTTTGTTTCAGCACTTATAAAAATAGCAGTGGAATTTTTATTGGGATGGCATTCAAAGTATACATTTCTCTAGGCAGTACAGATATTTTAACAATATTTATTCTTCTAGTCTATGAGCATGGAATGCTTTTACATCTTTTTTGGCTTCGTCAATTTCTTTCACAAGTGTTCTGTAGTTCCTTGAATATAGATCCTTTACCTTTTTGGTGTAGGATTATTCCCAGTTATCTTATGGTTCTTGGTGTTATAGTAAACGGAATCAATCATCTAATTTCCCTTTCTATATTTTCATTGTTAGTATATAAGAAAGCAAATGATTTCTGTGCATTGATTTTGTATCCTGCCACATTACTGAATTGCTGTATGAGTTCTAGTAGATTGGGAGTGGAGTCTTTTGGGTTTTCCATATAAAGTATCACGTCATCTGCGAAGAGAGAGTTTGACTTCTTTTTTGATAGTTTGAATACCTTTTATTTCTTTTTGTTGTCTGATTGCTGTTGCTAGGCCTTCTAGTACTATGTTGAACAACAGTGGCGAGAGTGGCCATCCTTGTCGTGTTCCTGATCTCAAAGGGAAGACTGCCAGCTTTTCCCCATTGAGATGATATTTGCTGTGGGGTTTTCACAGATAGATTTTTATGAAGTTGAGGAATTTTCCCTCTATCCCTATACTTTGAAGTGTTTTAATTGGGAACAGATGCTGTATCATGTCAAATGTGGGGGTTTTTTTTGCATCAATTGAGAGGACCATGTGGTTCTTCCCTCTTCTCTTATTGATTTGTTCTACCACAGTGATAGATTTGTGAAAGTTGAACTACCTTTGCATCCCATGGATAAATCCCACCTGGTCATGGTGGATAATCTTTTAATTTACTATTGGATCCTATTAGCTAGGATCTTTTTGGGAATCTTGGGATCCATATTCACCAGGGATATTGGTCTGAAATTCTCCTTTTTGATGGGGGTCTTTGTCTGGTTTTGGGATCAGGGTGATGCTGGCTTCATAGAAAGAATCTGGAAGTTTTCCTTCTGTTTCTATTTTTTGAAACAGCTTCAGGAGAATAGGTATTATTTCTTCTTTGAATGTTTGGTAGAATTCTCCAGGGAATCTGTCAGGTACTGGGCTCTTGTTTATGGGGATGTTTTTGATCAGTGCTTCAATTTTGTTACTATTTATTGGTATATTCAGGTTGTCAATTTCTTCCTGATTCATTCTTGAAAGTTGATAGGTTTCCAGGAATGCATCCATTTCGTCTAGGTTTCTTATTGGCATAAAACTGTTCATAATAATTTCTGATGATTGTTTCTATGTCCATGGTGTTAGTCTTGATCTCTTTCCTTTCATTGATAATTTTATTAATTTGGGTCCTCTCTCTTTTCTTTTGGATTAGTTTGGCCAGTGGCTTATTGATCTTATTGATTCTTTCAAAGAACCAGCTTCCAGTTTCATTGATATGTTCTACTGTATCTCTAGTTTCTATCTCATTGATCTCTGCTCTAATCTTATTTCCCTTCTTATGCTTGGGGTTGGCTTAATTTGTTGTTGGTTTTTCCAGTTCTTTAAGGTGTAAAGAGTGCTGGTGTATTCTGGATTTTTCAATTTTTTTGAGTGAGGCTTGGATGGCTATGTATTTCCCCCTTAGGACTGCCTTTGCTGTATCCCATAGGTTTCGGACCAATGTGTCATCATCCTCATTGGTTTCCATACACTGTTTCAGTTCTTCTTTGATTTCCTTGTTGATCCAAACATTCTTAAGCTTCCAGGTGTTTGAATTCCTTCCAAACTTTTTCTTGTGTTTGAGTTCCAGTTTCAAAGCATTGTGGTCTAAGAATATGCAGGGAATAATTTCAATCTTTTGGCATTGGTTGAGCCCTGATTTGTGACCCAGTATGTGGTCTATCATGGAGAAACTTTCATGTGTGCTCAAGAAGAATGAATGTTTTATGGTGAAATGTTCTGTATATATCTATGAGGTCCATCTGGTCCAATGTGACATTCAAAACTCTTGTTTCTTTATTGATTTTGTGCTTGGATGATCTATTATTGAGAGTGCATGTTAAGATCCCCTACTACTAATATATTCTTATCAATATGACTCTTTATCTTGATTAACAGTTGGCTTATGTAGTTAGCTGCTCCCATATTGTGGCCATAAATATTTACAATTGTAAGATCTTCTTGGTGGATAGATCCTTTAAGAATGTAGTGTCATTCTTTATCTCTGAGTACAGTCTTTAGTTTAAAATCTAATTTATCTGATATGAAAATCACTACACCAGCTTTCTTTTGAGTCCCGTTGGCATGAAAGATGCTTCTCCATGCCTTCACTTTCAGTCTGGATGTATCTTTAGGTTCCGAATGTGTCTCTTGTAGATAGCATATGGATGGGTCCTGTCATTTTATCCAGTTTACAACCCAAGGCCATTTTATGGGAGCATTTAGGCTGTTCATTTTGAGAGTGATTACTGACATCATATTACCTGTGAAGTCCTTGTTTCTATAGATTCTCTCTGTAAATTTCTGGTCTATGTCACTCTTGGGTTCTTTCTTTTTTTATAGAACCCCCCTTAATATTTCTTGTAGTGCTGGCTTGGTGGTCACATAATCTTTTAAAAACCTTGCCAGTCTTTGAAGCTCTTTATCTCTCCATCTGTATTGAATGTCAACCTTGCTGGATAAAGTATTCTTGGCTGCATATTCTTCTCACTTAGTGTCCTGAATATGTCTTGCCAGCCCTTTCTGCCTTGCCATTTTTCTGTGGACAGGTCTGATGTTATTCTGATGGACTTTCTCTGTATGTAATGAATCTCTTCCCCCTAGCTGCTCTCAGAAGCTCTTGTTAAAATTATGATTCGTGAGTTTCACAATTAAGTGTCTTGAGGTCTTTCTACATTCGTTGATCTTGGTGGGTGTTATTTCTGCCTCTAGAACACCAACGCTTGTTCTGTTTCCCAGATTGGGAAAATTTTCATCCAGGATTTGTTTAACTATATCTTCTAGTCTTCTGTCTTTTTCCACCCTCTCAGGGATCCCAATAATTCTGACGTTGGAACATTTCATGGTGTCATTTATTTCCCTAATTCTGTTTTCATGGCTTCTAAGCTGTTTGTTCCATGCCTACTCCTGATCCTTTTTCTCTATCATTTTGTCCTCTAGATCACTAATTCTATCTTCTGCTTCACTTACCCTAGTTGTTAGAGTATTTAGATTAGATTGGATCTCACTGATAGCATTTTCAACTTCTGCCAGCTCAGCTCTCACTTCCACCCCTTAGAGATTCTATGTTGTCACCAATGGTTTTCTCCAACCTAGCCATTGCCTGGGTAATTCTTACCCTGAATTCCCTTTCTGACATACTGTGTATGTCCATATCCAATAGTTCTGATGGAGAGGGCACCGTCTCTGAATTTTTCTTCTATTGGGTGTTCCTTCTCCTAGTCATTTTGGTGAGAGGTGGTTGAGGGGATGTATAGCTGAATATATCAACCATGATCCAGGCAATGTGCAGCCTGGAACATTTCAGAGCAATTGGAAGTCACCACCAAACAGAAGGAAAAAAGGGAAAGAGAGAGAGAGTAGGAAAGAGAGGGGGGAAGAAAAGAGAAAATCCAACCAGAATGAGGCCCAAAAGGAAGATTTATAAGGTATATAAACAAAAATACCGACAAAAGTAAATGACAATAAAAAAAGAAAAAAAAAAGAACCCAGCCAGAATGAACCCCAAGAATAAGATTTATGTAATACTAGAACAAAAACAAATACACAGAAACACTGACAGGAGAAAAAGATGGTAGAGTGGTTATAAATCCTTGATGTGGGCGGGGAAGTTTATTTTGATTCTTCTTGGGTGTATCTTGATATTTTTGTTAAGGGACTCAACTTTCCAGAGATAAAGGGAGATTAAAACTGGTTTATAGGGCCACCTGGGTGACTAAGTTTTACTGGAGTCTTAGGGCCTATGGCATTGAAAGTAATTGTTTCCAGTGCTCCTGGAATGACAATTTTGAAATTCAACATATTTACTTACTATTGATTACATTTTTATCTTCTGCTGTTTCCCAATAAGAACTCTCTTCAGTTATTTCTGTGCCTAACAAACATTTCTTGCCTTTCTTCTTCCAGTCTCGCTCTAAGTTCAATGTCAATTTTCTTTTTAAAAAGTGAGATGGTGGGGCGCCTGGGTGGCTCAGGGGGTTAAGTCTCTGCCTTCTGCTCTGGTCATGGTCTCAGGATCCTGGGATCGAGCCCTGCATCCTGCTCTTTGCTCGGTGGGGAGCCTGCTTCCCCCCCCCCCCCGCCCGTCTCTCTGCCTACTTGTGATCTCTCTCTGTGTCAAATAAATAAATAAATAAAATCTTTTAAAAAAAGTGAGATGGTAGGGGCGCCTGGGTGGCTCAGTGGGTTAAAGCCTCTGCCTTCAGCTCAGGTCATGATCCCAGGGTCCTGCAATCGAGCCTCGCATCAGGCTCTCTGCTTGATGGGGAGCCTGCTTCCCCCCCCTCTCTGCCTGCCTCTCTGCCTACTTGTGATCTCTGTCTGTCAAACAAATAAAATAAAAATCCTTTAAAAAACTGGTTTATATATTGTAGTATTGATTAGGGAAAGAGGATTACTTTGAAGCTTATATCTATATGTATATTAAAAAATAGAAAAGAAAAATAAAAACAGGTATATGTATGAAATAAGTTCAAGTTAAAATGTTATTATGGAGTATGTTGTATTAAACCTCTAGTTGTAATGTTAAGTAGGTTAAAAAAATCAAAAAGAACAAGAATTGTGAGTACAAATTAAAAATAAATGTTGTATCTATGTAATATACAGGTTTTAGGAAATACCAGGAGCTCAATATATTGTTTTCCCTGATGTTGGGGTTTTACAGTTTTATGGGGACCCTTTGGTGGTTGTCCTCTCGTTGTTCTTTTTGCTGACCTTCTGGGGGAGGGGCCTGCTGTGTTGTTTATCAGTCAGTCTCTCTTGGGTTGAGCTGTCCTGCCACCTATCAAGGGGCTGGGCTCTGTGGAAACCGGTTTTTCAGGCTTTTGTTCTCTGGAGGTTTTTGTTCTTTGGCTGCTTTTTGCAGCTTTCAGAGGTTTAGTGGAAAGCAAACTGCACCCAGACCTCTGTCTCAGAGAGAAGCCTCAGGTTGTTCCCCTCTGGGTGGTCCAGAACACACAGACTGCCCCCTGCAAACTCCACTGAATGGCACAACCTCCCACAGGTCATGCACACCCCCAGCCACTGTCTCAGGGGTTGCCCTGTCACTCGTTTGTCTCTGCACCCCTGTGCCACTAAAACCATGAGCAATATTGGTCCAGAGAGCCCACTTCCAGTGGCTGCCTTTGCCGGGACTGCTGTCTGGGGTCTAGGCCCACGCAGGGCACACTTAGACCTCACGGTTGCACAGGTCGCAGAAGGCTGCTGCCGTCAAGGGATCCCAAGCAGAGATCGCCCTGGGTTCTCTCAGGCATGGGCTGGGAGCATCCAAATCCTCAGCAGGTGGCAGGAGGTTGGGGTCCTAAAGAACGCTGGGTGGCACCCACACTAGACTCTCTCACGTGCAGGCAGAAATGCGCCCAGTGCGCATTGCAGTGGTGGTGCAAGCTGTGCAACCCCAGGGGCTCAGGGACCACGGAGGCACCACCACCCTCTCTCCCGCATGGGCGGTCACTGGTGGTAGCTGTCCTGGGTCCGTGGGCTTAGGCCCGTGCCCGTGACTGCCAGATTCCAAGAGTTACCCCTTAAGCTCTTCTGCTCTTTTTGAGTGCCTTCAACCAGACTCCAAGTTAATGCTGGTCCCCAATCCCAGGACACTTTAATATTGGGGTATTACTTTCCAGTTGGTCCCTTCTGGTGGCTCCCTCCCCCTTCTGTTTATCCTCCAATATCAGTCCAAGCATTTCCACTCCTCTTTACCTCTCCACTGATGTTTTCTGCCCCTGTAGAGATCCAGAAGTATATAATCTTACATCTCAGGCTGATTTAATGGGTGTTCAGAGTGTTCTACTAGATATTTAGTTCACGTTAGGGGACCAGTTGAAACAGGGTCTCCTACTTCTCCATCATCTTGCCCCTCCTATTCACAGTGCCACTTTTTTTGCAGTGCCGAGATTCTATGGACAAATTTGCTCCTTATTTGTCTTCCCTTGTAGGTTAAGGATTTCTTTTTCCTTGCTGCTTTCAGGATTCTTATCTCTGTATTTTTCAAATTTAACTGTGATATGTCTTGGTATTGGCTGCTGTTGTGGTTTTGATGGGAGTTCTCTTTGTCTCCTAGATTTGGATGTCTGTTTTGTTCCCCAGATCAGGGAAGTTTTCAGCTATAATTTCCTCAAATATACCTTTTGTCCCTTTTTCTCTCTCTTCTCTGCAAATCCTATGATATGAATGTTATTATACTTTATGGATTTCCTGAGTTCCCTAAATCTACATTTGTCATCCAATATTTTTCTTCTCCTCTTCTTTTCAGCTTCATTATTTTCCATAATTTTATCTTCAGTATCATTCATTCCTCTGATACTTTTATCCTTGTGGTCATTACATCCTGTCAATTTTCCATCTGAGCTCTAGCAGTTTTTATTTCTGCCTGGCTAAATTTTTGGTCTTTTATCTCCATGGTAAGGGACTCCCTGGTGTTTTCTATGTCTTCTATGCTTTTCTCAAGCCCAGTTAGTATCCTTATGAGCATGCTTTATCTTCTCAATCAGGTATATTGTTTATATCTGTTTTGATTAGATATCTTGCCATGGCCTTTTCTTGTTCTTTCTTTGGGATGTATTCCTCCATCTTGGTGTTTTGTCCAGGTCTCTGTCTTCTCTGTGTTAGGATAGTCTGTTATGGTTTGTGCTCCTGAGAGTAATGGCTTTATTAAGAAAATTTCATATACTGTCCAGGGTCCAGTGCTTCAGGAAGTGTTTCTAGTATATGCTGTGTGTACTCTGGTGCTGTGTTTTGGCTGCTGCTTCCCTGAAGTCAGTACTCTGCAGAGTTTCTCCTTGCCTGCAGTAGGGAGTGTTTGGACTTTGGCAAGAGTGTGCTGAGTTTCAACTAAGCATGCTCTGCCTGCTTAAAAGAGACCTGGTCCTATTTACATGAGAGCTGAAGTTTTGAAGAACTCTCTGGTCAGTATACATGGCATGTGAGGGGGTTTCATGCTGGTTTTCTGGAGGGGCCCACTGCTTTGGTTCTCAAGCGTGTTTGACCTAGAAAAGTAGCATCCACAGAGTACAAGGGGGCAGGGCTTTTGGTAAGCAGTTGAGGCTGCCGCCATTGGCACTGTGCCACTTTCTGAAGTTAGTTTATGCGGATGGATTGGGGAGAGAAATGGCGCCATCATTGATGAGAAGGGAGTTCCTGCCCATCCCTGTCTGGGAAGACCTCCCAAAAGAGCAACAATCTCTCCTCTTATATCCCGAGCATCCCTTAGATCTCTGCCTTCACCCTGTGTCCAGGCCATCTGCCCACCCAGTAGCCCCTGTGCACCTGTGTTCTATCCCAGTTAGGTTTCTGAGTTTTAAAACTTCAACTTTAGGGACCTGGTGTGGCAGGGACCTGCACTGATCCTCTGGGATAGGGTCTCAGCAGGCTGAGACTGATGCAGTTTTGTCCCAGAAGGGCAGCTGCACCAAAGCACAAGGTGGTGGACTTTGGAGTAAAGTGAAGCAAAGAGCTAGTATCCAGGTTAGCTGCTCTCAGCAGGTTTCTCTGCACCTATGCACTATGTGGGGGAATGGGGAGGGTAATGGTGCCCACAGGCTCTTTTGTCCCTGGAGAGGCAATGTCACCTCTCCCAGATGCTCTCCAAAGAGGGGCAACCATGTCTCCATTGTGTCCCAAGGGATCTTCAGACCATAACATCCACTACTGGCCTATCTTCCCTCCTTCTCCCTGGGAGCACTGTAGCCCCCACCAGGCTCCACACCAGCCATAGCATGGACCTCCAAAACTCCAGTGTTAGAGCTCTGCTGGTTGTAAAATCTCACAAAAATCAGTTCCTCCCATTTTCCCAGTCAATGTCTTTGTGGAAGTGTTTTCCTTGTTAAACCCCCTGTGTGTTCCTCTCTCTCTCATCTCCATGACTAGGGTTCTCTCACCTCTGCAGCACCTGCAATCCTGTCTTCTCCAAGTCACATCTCTGCACCTCCTACCTTCCACAATGTGGCCTCTTCTGTCCCTCTAGCTGTGAATTTTATTCTGTCAACCCTCAGATTTCTTGGGTATTCAAGATGATTTGATAATTATGTAGCTGTTTGAATGACGAGGCAAGCCTAGGGTCCTCATACTACTCTGTCATCTTTTCAAACATATTTATTTAGCTAAAACTTGGTGTTTGCCAGTATCAAACCAATACACGTTTCCTGAACATCAAAGCAAATCTTATTATGAGGAGTCAGGAGTGTCTCAAAAAACTGAAGAGCAGCACTGATACAGGTCCTTTGAGAGGACTGGATATTGGAATTAGAAAAATCACAGAAACCAATATTAAGTTCACCTGGCCATTCAGCATCTCACCAATGCTTCTTTCTTTGCAAACTGACTTTGCTCCCTTGGCCACCTGATAAAAGATATAGCTGCTCATACTAAAGTGAATTTTGTTTTATGGGCCAGCCACTCAGAATGCCAAAATCTTGATGGATTTCAATTCCAAAGTGCTTCAGGGGCCTGTTTCCACCCCTGCTTGAAACTAGTATGGCCAGAGGAGCCAGAGGGATACACAGGACATGCATGGCTATGAGTCAAGGTTGTTTAGGTACTGGAGATACATGGATGAATAGTAGGGACTCTACCTTCAAATTTTTCACTATCTAGGAGACAGAAATAAAATCAGGAAACTTGGAATTCAGTGAGATAAAGGCTTTTATGAACATTACTTCAGGGAGCACAGAGGGAAAAGTAGCTTTGCCAAGGGAGGTTACCAAAGTGTTGGCAGTTGAAATAACATTAAACCTGGGTTTTAAAGGCAGAATAGAAAGTTAATTAGAAGAAAAGGGATGTAGCAGTAACAGAGAGAGGTCATAGCATTCCAGAAATGATATATGCAATGGGCCAAAGAGTTTGAAGATCCTGAGGAGTTCATTGTGGCTGAAGAGTAAAGTGTGAGGAGGAGAGGTAGAATGATAGAAGACGAAGGCAAACAAAAATATACTTTTTTTTTTTTTTGAGGGGGAGAGTGTTCTCATAGGCAATGCTAAAGAAGTCAGATTGTAATTAGTATGGAAAAGTTTTTTAGGGAGAGAAGTGATATGATCAGGGCTATTTGTATTTAAGTGAAACTGTCACTAGAAGGGCAGATAGATACAGCTCATTAAGATGAGAAAGAATATAATCTTGTTACTAGATCACAAACTCATTTCAGTGAATAAAGAATTCAGAGGAGCAATCCAAATCTTTCTAACTATGTGCCCTTGGACAAATCATTTTATATGTGCCCTTCTGTTTCATCATCAAGATCCTCATCTGTAAAATAGAAAATGATCAGTACTTACATGTTATTGAGATTATAAGTGTTAATACAATAGTGCCCCCTACAAAGTAGGCAACATGTCACCCTTCATTTCCTTTTCTACTTTCTACCTGGACCTCATAGTCCCAAGCTACACCCTTTCACAGACATATTTGGTGCAGGCTAAGGTGGCACACTCAAGAGCTTCACTCTTACTTAACTTTGGTGTGTTATTATGCTAAAAAACTCCAATTCACCATGTGTAAGCCTGAGAAGGAATCCATGCAGTGGTTTCTGCCTCAACAGGTAATTAGAGTAGAATGGGGAACTTTGTGTCAAGAAGACCAACTGTAACAATCTGATAGAAAATGAGAACAGTGGGTTGTGAAAATAGAGGCAACTGTGATCAGGAAGATATTTCCGAGATAAAATCAGTAAGATTATGTGCCATGCTGAGTGAATGTGGGGATTGAGGAGTGACGAGTTGTAATTTTACATGTATGTGAGCAAGATAAATAGAACTTTTTATACTACTGTATCAATACTTCAATTTTAAAAAATTGTTTACATTTCAGATGGTAGCTACACTTGTGGTGAGCATAGCATAACCTATAGGGATGTTGAATTAAAATGTTGTACACCTGAAACTGTTAACATTAACTATACTCAAATTTAAAAAATTAAAATAAAAAATCTGTTCACATTTCAATTGATTTACTAATTTGTTCCACTGGTAGCTCTAATTGGATAAAAATAACTTATCTCCAATCAGTAGCGGCCCTTTAAGAAGAATGGGGGATCTATTACCCTGTCAGCAACAATTGTTGAGAGCAACAGTGCTAACAGTTGAATTATATTGTTAATATAGGACATAAGATTGAATTTTTGATGTGGATAATTGGGACATATTCTATTTTACAATATGTACATATTCAGTTTAGTTTCTAAAAAATTATTATATTCAGCAGATTCCCATAAAGTAGTGGTCACACACCCAAATGTATACAGGCACCAGAGAGGTTTCATGATGGAAATTAGTGGCAGTCTACATGTTGCAACATATGAAAACATGCAGATAGAAATATTTTAGAGGTTAAAAAGCATTAAAATTTTATCATTGACCTTTAATCAACAAAGCACAAAACACAGGCTGTGTAAGTTGCAAGAATATAAATTTCCCCACTCCATGGGACTCAGTAATGCTATTTTCATTTTCAACTTGACACAGACTCTGTAAACATGCTTATTTTCCCCAAATTTGCCCTTGTACCAAAGAAGATGCTCAGCAAAATTCTCTCTAGCCCTAGAAGCCAATGACCCAAGATAATAAATTCCAAATATGTTGTTTTTATAGCCCATGGTTTCAAAACATTACAAAACAAAATTTAGAGGACAGGACTGAACATATAAGTCCTTCTTTGCAGAAATACAAAAGTAGCTGTGTTGTAAAGTTAGATACTACCTATAGTTTATTACTGTATTAATCAATAGACTTTTATTTATCATTTAAAAATTTTGCTGTGAAAAGTTTTAAATATAAAAATACAAAATCAGAAAAAAAATCCTATGTAGCAAAACTTAGATTTAATCATTAACATTTTATTACATGTATTTGATTCACCTATATTTTTTAAAAATCTCTAACAGATAATGCTTTTTTAAAAAATAACATTACCAATGGCTGAGGACAAGATGGTGGGGAACTAGGAGGAGGCGCTGTTTCAACCTGTAAACTAAAGTGAGCTGATTACCTACAAAAAACTCTGATCACCCATGAAATCAGTCTGAGATTAGAGTTATACACGTCTGGATCTCTACAGGGGCAGAACACGCCAGTGGGCAGATAAAGTGGAGTGGAAAAATCGGACTGATATCAGAAGATAAACAAAAGGAGGAGGGAGCCACCAGAGGCGACCCATTGGAAAGAAATACCCCAATACGAGAGTGCCCTACGACTGGGGACCAGCACTAACTTGGAGTTATTAGAGTTGAAAGCACTCAAAAAGAGCAAAGGATCATGGGGAGAAATTGTGGGAATTGGGGCAGTTAGGGACAGGGGCTTACGTCCCTGGACCAAGGACGACCACCCGTGGCGCTGAGCCAGAGAGAGTGTGGCTAAGAAACCAGGTTTGGTCCCTGAACCGTGAGGGTGCCTGAGGATGCGTGGGGTGCGGCTCCCGTGAGGGGCTGGGAGCCTCGCCAGCTGGCAGAAACACAGCCTTTTTGCATTCCCCACGCACGTGACGTGCTGCGCTATCAGAGCCTGAGTTGCGCCCCACACCCTCCCCTGAGAGAGGAAGGGCAGGCGCCAGCCCGGCGCTCAAGAACCCGGAAAGTCTGAGTGCTCCCAGCCCGGGCCAGTGGGAAAATCTCAATGTGCTATTGCTGCTTGGGACCTCCCTGGTGGTCTGGAGCTGCCCAGACAGCGGCCACTGTTGTGGTTTTGTGTACAAGCAAGAGTTCTGCGTCCCAGGGACCACGACTGGGAACATGCTCTGCCAGCAGCCAAGGGGGAATTTATGTGCTCTGGAGCACCCAGAGGGGAACATACTGAGGCTTCTCTCTGAGAGGAAGGTCTGGATGCAGTTTGTTTTCCTGTAAACCTCCAAAAACCATCAAAAGCTATCAAGGCGAGAGAAAACAAATGAACAAACAAACAAAAAACCTCCAGAGAACAAAAGCCTGAAAAACCAGTTTACTCAGAGCCCACCCCCTTGGTGGGGGTGGGAGGACTTAACTCAGGAAACACTGCCTGAAAACACACGTGGCAGACCCCTCCCCCAGAAAGCCAACTGGAAAAAAAAAAAAGACAAAAGAACAAACACCACTACTTCATAGATACAACTTTTGTTTTTAATTTGTTCCCACTATTCTGGTTCATTTTTGTTATAGATAATTTTTAACCTATTTGCCATCACAGTGAGATCCAGTACATAAAATTCCATAATAACCTTTTAACCTGAACTTTTTGATACATATACCTGTGTTTTTCTTTTGCTTTTCTATTTTTTAAATTTTTTTAAATTTTAGTTTAGTTTAGTTCATTCTTCTTTTTATTTTTATTTTTTAATATTCATATAGAGTTAAACTTCAAGGTAATCCCCTTTCCTCAATCAATGCTACCCCTATAGGTAAACCAATTTTTAATCCCCCTTTATCTTAGGAAAGTTGAGTCCTTGAAAAAAGATATCAAGATACATCCAGGAAGAATAAAAATAACCTTCCTCGACCACACTGAGAATTTATAACCACTCTCCCATCTTTTCCTTCGGCCAGTGTTTCTGTGTATTTGTGTCTGTCCTGGTAGTATATAAATCTTATACTTGGGGTTCTTTTTGACGAGGTTCTTTTTTGGTTTGTTTTGCTTTTATAATATATATATATATATTTTCTCTTGACATGTACATTTATCAATCTTTTTGTTTGTCTGTTTTTGTTTCTATACTTCATAAATCTTACTTTGGGGCCCATTTGGGCTGAGCCTTCTCTTTTATTTTTTTGTTTCCTGTCTCACTCTCTCTCCCTCTCTCTCACACGTTTTTTCTTTTTTCTCTCTTTCTTTTTTTCTTTCGCTTGGGTGGGGACTCTTGATTACTCAGAAGCATTCCAAGTGCACCTTGACTGCACCACGGTCAATACATCCAGCTATACCCGTTCAGCCATCTCTCACCAAAATGACTAGGAAGAGAAATGCCCAACAGAAGAAAAATTCAGAGGATGGGCCCTCTGCAACAGAGCTAATGGCTACCGACATAGACAATATGTTGGAAAGGGAATTCAGGCTAACAATTATTCAGGCAATAGCTAGGTTGGAGAAAGCTATGGACGACCAAATGGAATTGATTAGGGCAGAAGTGAAAGCCACCAGGGATGATGTTCACAATGCTCTCAATGAGTTCCAATCTAATCTAAATTCTCTAAAAACTAGGGTAAATGAGACAGAAGATAGAATTAGTTATCTGGAGGACAAACAGAGAGAAAGGATCAGGAGGAAGCCTGGAACAAACAGCTTAGAAGCCACGAAAACAGAATCAGGGAAATAAATGATGTCATGAAACGCTCCAATGTCAGAATTATTGGAATCCCTGAAGGGGAGGAGAAAGAAAGAAGTCTAGAAATATAGTGGAACACATTATCCAAAAAAATTTTCCCAATATCTTGAATGGAACCAGCGTTCATGTACTAGAGGCAGAACGGTTTCCCCCCAAGATTATAGATTCTCGAAAGACCTCGAGACACCGAATAGCAAGAATGAAGAATTATAATTGTAGGCAGGCCCCTTTGAAGGCAGCTAGAACAAAGAAGCTCCTTACATACAGAGGAAAGCCCATAAGAATAACGTCAGACCTGTCCACAGAAACCTGGCAAGCCAGAAAGGGATGTCAAGATATATTCAGGGCATCAAATTAGAAGAACATGCAGCCAAGAATACTTTATCCAGCAAGACTGACATTCAAGATGGATGGAGAGATAGTTTCCAAGACCAGCAAGGCTTAAAAGAGTATGCGACCACCAAGCCGACACTGCAGGAAATATTAAGGGGGGTTCCATAAAAGAGGAAAAATCCCAAGAATATCATTGAACAGAAATATAGAGACAATCTACAGAAAGAAAGACTTCAAAGGTAACACGAAGTCAACAAAAACGTATCTATCAATAATCACTCAATGTGAATGGCCTAAATGCGCCCATAAAACGACACAGGGTTGCATATTGGATAAAACAACAGGACCCATCCATATGTTGTCTACAAGAGACCCATTTTGAACCCAAGGATACACCCAGACTGAAAGTGAAGGGATGGAGAAGCATCTTTCATGCCAATGGGCATCAAAAGAAGGCCGGGGTAGCGAGTCTCATATCAGATAAATTAGATTTTAAACAAAAGACTGTAGTCAGAGATACAGAAGAACACTACATAATTCTTAAAGGGACTATCCACCAAGATGATCTAACAATTGTAAATATCTAGGGTCCCAATATGGCAGCAGCCAATTACATAAGAAAACTATTAATCAAGATAAAGAGTCATATTGATATGAATACATTAATAGTAGGAGATCTTAACACGCCTCTCTTGGTAACAGATCATCCAAGCAGAAAATCAACAAAGAAACAAGAGCATTGAATGACACATTGGACCAGATGGACCTCACAGATATATACAGAACATTCCACCCTAAAACAACAAAATACTCATTCTTCTCAAGTGCACATGGAACTTTCTCCAGAATAGACCACATACTGGGTCACAAATCAGGGCTCAACGGATACCAAAAGATTGGGATTATTCCCTGCATATTCTCAGATCACAATGCTTTGAAACTGGAGCTCAACCACAAGGAAAAGTTTGGGAGGAACTCAAACACCTGGAAACTAAAGACCACCTTGCATAAGAATGCTTGGATCAACCAGGAGATCAAAGAAGAACTTAAACAATTCATGAAAACCAATGACAATGAAGACACTTTGGTCCAAAACCTATGGGATACATCAAAGGCGGTCCTAAGGGGGAAATACATAGCCATCCAAGCCTCCCTCAAAAAAACTGAAACATCCAGAATAAACCAGCTGTTTCTACACCTTAAAGAACTGGAGAAGAACTGGAGAATCAACAACAAATTAAACCAACTCCACACACAAGAAGGGAAACAATCAAGATTAGAGCAGAGATCAGTGAGATAGAAACTAGAGATACAGTAGAATGTATCAATGAAACTAGTGTAGGTTTTTTGAAAGAATCAATAAAATCGATAAACCATTGGCCACACTAATCCAAAAGAAAAGAGAGAAAGCTCAAATTAATAAAATTATGAATGAAAAGGGAGAGATCACAACTGACACCAAGGAAGTAGAATCAATCTTCAGAAGTTATTATCAACAATTATATGTCAATAAGTTAAGCAACCTAGACGAAATGGATGTATTCCTGGAAATCTATAAACTACCAAAATTGAACCAGGAAGAAATTGACAACCTGAATAGCCCGATATCTAGTAACAAGATTGAAGCAGTGATCAAAAACCTCCCAAAAAACAAGAGCCCAGGACCTGATGGATTCACTGGGGAATCCTACCAAATTTCAAAGAAGAAATAACACCTATTCTCCTGAAGCTGTTTCAAAAAATTGAAGCAGAAGGAACACTTCGAGACTTTTTTTTAGGAAGCCAGCATTACCCTGATCCCCAAAACAGGCAAAGACCACACCAAAAAGGAGAATTTCAGACCAATATCACTGATGAATATGGATGCTAAGATTCTCATTTGATTCTCTTGGATCCTGTTTTCTAGGATCCAACAGCACATTAAAAAGATTATCCACCATGACCAGGTGGGATTCATCCCTGGGTTACAAGGATGGTTCAACATTTGCAAATCAATCAATGTGATAGAACAAATCAATAAGAGAAGAGAAAAGAACCACATGGTCCTCTCAATTGATGCAGAAAAAGCATTTGACAAAATCCAGCATCCGTTCCTGATTAAAATGCTTCAAAGTATAGGGATAGAGGGAACATTCCTGAACTTCATAAAATCTATCTATGAAAGACCCACAGCAAACATCATCCTCAATGGGAAGAAGCTCACAGCCTTCCCGTTGAGATCAGGAACAC